>JAJJHT010015723.1:972861-1007407 GCA_021223865.1 Drosophila pandora | reverse complement strand
CAAATTAATTTATGGCTCTCGGTTCTAAACATTTTTTTTATTTTTCATATATATTTTTTTTATAATTATAGAGCTTATTTTTTTATAGGAGACTTCTTAGAGACTATCAAGGTGCTTGTTATTTCAATGGTAGCTTCTTTTATACCCATTTTTCACTGTCCGCGTGACCGTCTGTCCGCCAATCTGACTATTTTTAAGAAAACTAGTCTTACTTTCAAAGCTATCGAAGCCATACACTCTAGTAGATCTACTGACGACTATATTCTATATATATATCTTAGGATAGGTTCTCTGATTGGCTGTCTACCGCCATTTTGTTGTCCGCGTGTCCGCCAAATTGACTATTTTTAAGAAAACTAGTCTTATTTTTCATACTTCAGAGTTCATATTTAGCACAAAGTCTCTAGAAGATCTACTAACCATATCCTATATATATATCTCACGATATCTTCGCTCTCTAACGTTCTACAGCCATGTTTTAGTGTCCGCGTGTCCGTCTGTCCGCCAATTAAAGTATTTCCATGAAAACCATCCTTGTTTTCAAGGCTGTAGAGTTTAGATTTGGCAAACTTGTCTCAAATATGTAGTAGATCCACTAACTATAACCTGTAGTCCTGCTAGTCCTACTAGTCCTCCTCTTTCCTTCACTTCCTTTAGAAATCTCTGCCGCCGCAGGGCATTTATTTCGATTAGTCATCAAAGTGAGACAAATCTGTCTTAAAGCCAGGAGGGACAGCTGCGGTATCCCGGCCTGCCATCCTGGGAATTTATGCCTGAAGGATAAAATATTTATGGACGATTATTTGGTTAGACTCCACTAGCTACTACTCCTACGAGATACTGCGACAAAGTTATCCTTTGATGCGAATTCTCTAATTTATTAGCTGCCTTACGTGAATTATTTTCAACTCTTTGACTTTGTATCTGACTCTGACTCTCACTCTGCCTCTGGCTCTGGCTCTGACTGTGGCAACTGGGAATTGTTGTGGCACAACCTGGCAGGGAGATACTCGTAGCATTTTGTTCGGTTAGCTGACAATGGCTCCGTTTAATGGCCCAAACTTAGGGGCATAAACAGCGGAAACTAGAACTCTGCCGTACTCTGCCGCTCACGTGGCAGGGCTGTTAAAATGATTAATGATGTGTGTGTGGCATGTACGTTAACGCCTTCTCCCCCCCTCTACTCCTACTCCTGCTACTGCTCCTGGTCTACCTCCTCTCTGGAAGAAGTAACTCACCGGGACAGATGTTGTCATAAATAAAAAGAAGTTCAACGGAAGTATAAACGAAGATGATGATGATGCTTTACGGTTGGAGGTTAACTTTTGGGTGGTGGCAGGGTCTGAGAGGTAGTGGCAGTGGCAGTGGCAGTGGCAGACATACATGTAAATAAACATGTCCTGGGCACACCCCCTCCTCCCTTTCAGGATGTGCGTGTGTGTGGGCGAGTCTGTTAGGGCCACATTAATGTCAAATCAGGCGCATAAATTGCGTAAAACGCTCAATTTATTTAACGAAGCGTGCTCGACGGGGCGTGGCTGTGACAAGTGTATTTGGGGCAAGTTAATAAATGTTGCAACTTCGGCATTTCGACTTTCTACCTCAAGAGACAAGTACCCCTTTTGGCATATTTTTTACTATTTGTGAGAATAGAAGTCATGGCGATGACGCTTTAAACTGGCAATTGTTCAATTCGCGACACAAAATGTGGCACGTTGGCCCTTGCTGTGTGGCAATTGCCATCAATCGATTTGGCTTATAGGAATAGTGACAGAGGCAATCACAGGGCCACAGATCCGGCCCAGATATCCAGCCCACCGAAGGGGCTCATAAAAATTTTAAATCGCTTCACTGGTCGAGGTTGGTTAGAGGCTTCAGGGGGTATAAGACTTGATAGGTACCCTGTAAGAGGGAAGCTGTAAGGGGTTTATTAAGAGACTATTGCTTTTAGAGGTCCTTATATTCCAATTAATAGTCAAAATAGGCGCTTAATACCCTGTATGTGAGATTAGTAGGCAGGAAAAGTGAAGAATGGCCCTTAGTTTCTTGGAAATTTCATTTTCCAAGAATTAATTATAAGACTAGACTAGACTAGTAAGCTTTTTATGAAAGAATCTTAGTCCTCCTATATAAGAGATTAAAACTGCATCATAAAGTGCAAGTTTTACCTAAAAATAGGCCTAGTTTTCTAGAAATTAGTCAGTTTGGCGGACAGACGGACACGCGGACAGGGAAACAAGGCTCTTTCTTCAGACTCTATAGACTCTACAGACTATCCATAGCAACAGGCCTTCTACTCCCAAAAAAGTCGAATCCTTAATGGAATAATATGAAAATAAGGACATCCAGGGTATCCTTGTAGTCTATACTCCATTCTCCCCTTTGAGATTTGCTTGTTTCGCGTTTTGTTTCGCTTCTGGCTTTCCAATTGCAGACGCCGAGGACGACGACGTGCCAGGACGATGCTGCTACCAGGAAGCTCGCCTTGTGCGTCTGTGTAGGTGTCAAGGGTGCTGTCCTGGTGCTCTCACCCCTCCCCCTGCCTTAGTCCTTGGTCCTTTCGGCCGGATTGCATATTTTGCTGCCTCACGAACATGAGCGCTCGTTAAACGGATGAGTTAAAAGTCAAAAGCCCTAAAGGATTTTATTTGAATTGCGGTCTGGGCCGCGCCGCCGTTCGACGTCTCTGTTGCGAAGTGCCTCCCCCCCTTTCCCCATTTTTTTGGCACACCCCTTTCTCAGTGTGTTGTGTGCCATGTTTTATTTAAAGTTTATCTCTTGCCGCCCTTTTTTTTATATATTTTTTTTTTCTGCCAACAAACCCAAGTCCTTCCTTTCTTCACGCTAATTTCGCGCCAAGGCGGACGGCAGGGAGGTCCTTTTCAAAAAAAAAAAAAAAAATATGCACAAAATAAAATGTGGAAAAATATTTGGATTTTTTGGAGAACAAAAGGGTTGCCTTGTCCTGGATCCTTGCTCCTTTCTACTTTCTACTGGCTCTCCTTGTCGGCACGTCGCCGTTTTCAAAGCCGTGTTGAAAAATATTTGAAATAATTGCAAAAATGTTTTCACAGCCACTTTGGGCAGAGGGCCAACGGGGGTGGCCTGGTTATCATTTTTGTATTTTTTACGCCCGGTCGAGGATATTGTCTCGAAGGAAAGGCTAGAGCTTCCTTGCTTGGCCATGCGGGGCACGTCCTGGACTCTGCAGTAGCCAGAATCCTTTTGGAAATTGGAGCAGACCAGCTAGGCACAAGGCAACCAGGATCGGGTTTATATCTCTCAACCTCTCAAGGATTAAAGGCTATTTGTTTTTGAAGAGTTTTCTTATAAAGCGTAGCTCTTGTATTATTTTAAATAATTTTTTTCAACACTCATTTGGCCCAAAATGTTGTGCCTTTTGGTTGAAAACTATTAGGGTTTACTGTCTAACCATAACTCTTTTTAAATACATAATGGCCTGCCATGTTTAGAAATAATAAGGGGGGGGAGTTTCCAGAGCAGTTTGCCATTTTTGTTGCCAAGTAATAGTTCTTTTTTCAGTATTTTTATTAACTTCTTTCCAGCAGATAGTAATTAACCTACTTAGTGACTATTTAGTGCCTATTTTGTAGAATAAGTGTCTAGAATAATAGTAGCTTTAGTTCTTCATTGTAACTAGTTTTAAAAAGTAATTAAAAACTAACTTAGATACTTTTAAATCTTCAATCTAACACCATTGTTGATAGCTTCTTACTTATTATTATTTCATATTTATTTTTGCTAATTATAAGCCACTATCTTCTGTAATGAACCCCCACTCTTAGTTACCAAGATGACGGATCCGGCCATAGGATCCTCATCCCCCAACTGGGCCTGTCTAATATCGGCTGGACGAATACCCAACTCGAGTAAGTAGCACCCTCTCCTCCCTCAGATCTCACTAACCATTTGGATATTGCAGATGTGGAACCGGAAGAAGACATACCTACGGATGATCTACCATCGGAAGAGGCACTGGAACGTGATACACTGGGCGAGGCTAACCTGGGAGCACAAATGTCACCTTATGCTCCAGTTTTCTACCCCATGGGCTCGTACGCGGCGCAACTGTTGGCTCAGGAGCAGGCAGCACAGTTGCATTCACGTATCTTGCCGCCCAGACACTTCGAGCCCGGTATGGATAGCATCTACTACAGTACTGGAACGACGGCAGGATACAGTCCCCGACCCAATCGTGGAGAGCAACAGCAGCAGCAGCAGCAGCAGCAACAGCAGCCGACGCCGCAGCAGGCACCGCAGCAGCAGCAGCAGGCTCAGAGCCAGCACATGTCCCATCAGCAGAACCAATTGCACTTCCCCCAGCCGGCCAATGATCCGGAACCGAACTACAACAGCTTCGGTCTGGGGATGAGTCCCAACACCAGTGGAGGAGGTCGTGCCTCCGGCAACAGATCAGGCTACAGGCCACCAGGAGCGATGGGCCCACGCCCGAATCGATCGCCCGGCAAGGAGCTGCGCTGTGCCGTGGAAGCAGCCGCCGGACTGCCAGCCGGAGCCATTGGCGCGGAGGTTGAGGCCATGGAGGAGGCGGCCGAGGGGCAGAGGGAGCGCGAGGAGCCACCGGCCGTTGCCTGGACTCCCTACTCGTATGGCAGCCCTGCCGTGATTGTCGGCGACAAGCCGAACGATCCTCCGACGCCGGAGCCAAGCGCCCCCTCCTCGGTGGAGACTGGTGGTGGTGCCTCCACCTCGGGCCGCAGCACCGAGCATGTAGCTGGCGGTGCTACCAACGATCTGCCCGGATCTCTCGGACATTCCCACTTGAACTCGCACTCGCACTATGCCAGCATCACGGCCAACTCCTTTCCGCCCTTCGAGATGTTCGCCGAGCAGCTCGACCACTGCGGCCTGGCCCGCGAGGAGTTCGTCGGCACTCTGCGCAACCTTCTGATCCGCGCCAACGACATGCTGGCCCCCCTGCTCCAGGGACCCTTCGTCCACATGACCCCCACCCAGATTGCCGCCTACACCACTGCCATACTCGAGACGCCGCCGCTCCATCCGAGTCTCTTCCTGCCAGGGGTAAGTCCTCAGAAGTTGCTGTTCAGTCACCCATCACTTCCTATCCGTAGAATGTGCCACGCCCCTGGGCGGGAGTCTCTGGCCTCGATCTGCCCTCGTGTCATCCTCATAGCTTGACTCCACAGGACTTGGCCAGGATTCAGGTAAGACTCTTGGGATTTGAGGTTTTATAACTCCTAGCCCTAAGATCCTTATCCCTTCGAATCTATTAAGTAGTTAGCTTCTTTAAGTATCCTTTCCCTTTAACCCGACCCCCGAATTCCTTCCAGGCCTTGCCCAAGGTGGCCCATGTGGGCACCCAGACCGATTTCCGCTGCGTCTGCATGCTCCTGGCCCCCGGAATGGGCTCAGGAGCCGCCGGTCTGCCCGGCATTGGAGGATCGCTGCTGCAGGCTGCCCAGCCGACTGCTGGACCCCAGGTGGCAGGATGCCACTATCCCCACGACATGGCCTTGGGCGCTCAGCGCATGGCGGCGCCAGGAGGAGGTCCTGGCGGCCCAATCGGCGCCCCAACCGCCTTCGCTGCCGCAACACCCACTGCCCAGGGCACCAACGGTCCCCCACACGGCTCGATCGGATTTTGGGGCAGACCCATGCGTGAGTATAGTGAGTTGCTGGAGAGGATTGGAGGTTGAAAGTTCTTTGTTCTTGCTTTGTGTTCCCCAGCCATGGCGATGCATCCGCATCCGCACCAGGTGGCCAACCAGGCGCCGCCCCAGTTCCATCCGACGCATCCGCATGCCGCCTTCCCGCATCCGGGAGCTCATCCGCAGGTGGCCTTCTCGCCGGTGGCCACCCATCCGCATCAGCTGGGCGGGGCCCTACGCTATCCGGATACCGGCGGAGGACGCTTCGGCTACCGTGTGGGACACTTCAGTCCGGCCACTCCTTGTCGCTACGGAGCCATCGGCAGCGGACGTCCCGGACAGCCCAGGAGCTTCAACGGCAACGGCAATGGCAACATGCCACCGGCATTCTCGCTGCTCCGCCCCATAACCGGGGGAGCCCAGGTGACGGAGATGACGGAGGTGCCGTCGACCAGCCTGGTGAACCAGCAGCGCCTGGACGAGCTCGAGCTGGAGCTGGAGATGCAGCTGGAACTGGACTTGCAGCACCAGAGCGACGGAGACAACAGCAGCACGGATGTGAGCGGAGCCGGAGCTGGCGGATCGCCGGGAGCGGGCGGCGGGTTAGCTTTGCGCCGCAAGACCGCCGGCTCGGTGGCCGGAGAGGGAGGGGACTCTGCTGATGGTGGCGATGGGGATGGAGACGGAGAGGACGGAGAAGGCGGCGACATCGACGACTCGTCCAGTGGCCAGTCCAGTGTACATCGTAGCTATCGCTCGCGAGTGGCCAACGTCGACCAGGACACCACCGAAACCAGTGGCGGTAGCGGCGAAGAGGAGGACGACGAGGACGACGACGAAAACGACGATGATGACGATGACGGTGACGATGATGACGACGACGACGAGGAGGAATCTGAATCCGAATCGGACGACGATGACGACGACGAGGACGATGAGGAGGACGAGGAGGAAGAGGACACCGAGCCCAACACCGTGGATGTAGACTCCGATGAGTGTGACGACGAACCACGTCCGAATCGTGTCGCCAGCGTGCCCTTCGTCCACGATGCAGGCTCTCTTGTCAACCAGGAGCCGCCGCCACGTCGCTTCTGCTTCGGACAGGTCCAGTTCCTGGGCTACACTCTGCCGGAGAATCCCATCCAGACCGGGCCGAGTCCCCGACTGCCGCAGGCTTTTGGCGCCGCTTATTTGGAGCATGGTGCTCCCCAGACGCCCCGAGAGCACTTGCCCTGCGCCCAGGTGGTGCCCCACATCCTGCCGGGCAGTTTCGTAGGCCTGCCCACCGTCATCGAGGAGATCCAGTTGGGCGGACCACTGGCCGGTATTCCGGGCATGGCCGCCGTGAATCTGGGAGTGGTTACCACGGGAGCTCTGCCATCGTCCGGTGGATCGGACAACCAGGCCACCAGCTCTTCCACTTCCTCGTCGGATCCCCCGGCTCTGTTCAGCGGGCCCAGCACCTCGCAACACATCCAGCGCCCGGGGCCGGACTTCAATCCCCCACTCCTGGCCGATGCGTCCAACATCTTCATCCGATCCGCGGCCGGGCCGCCGCCACCGCCCCAGATGTTCCCGCTGATGCAGGAGCGTCCCCTGGCCCCCATCCTGTTCGAGGTGGGTGGCAATCGCAGTGCCACCGGCACCGTTGTCATCCAGAACGTGACCGGTAACCTGGGCCTGGTCAACGCCGCCCACGTGAACGGTCATGGTGGCGGGCATCCCAGTGCCAGTCGCGGGCCACCGCACCTGGGGGTGGCCTTCAATGCCGGGGCTGCGTTGGGCGCCCAGAGCCTGCTGCCGCCGCACATGCGGGGCGCCGCCGTCAACATGAATCCCCTGACCGTGAACCTGAACCATGTCGGGCATGTGAACCATCTGAACCACATGGGCCGTGGCCTGGGAATGGGCGTGGGCGTGGGCATGGGCATGGGCATGGCCGGGCCGCATCTGGTGCCCATGGCGATGCCGATGATCGCTCCCACGCGCCTGCAGCAGCCGGGTCTGCCGCCGAACTCGCCGTCGGCCACTCGATGCTATACTCCTGGCCTGAATCCGAGTCCGGGCCAGAACCTGAGCCAGGTGATGAATCACAACCTGAGCCAGGCCTTCAACCACAACCTGAACCAAGCCCTCAACCAGAACATCAGCCAGGTGCTCAATCACAACCTGAACCAAGCACTCCACCAGACCCTGACTCCGGTCCAGATGTCCCACACTCCCAACCCGAACCTCATTCCCAGTCTGAATCTCAGCCAGAATGTGCCCGGAGCCGTGGAAGTGGCCAATGCCAATGGACAGCCGGCACTAGAAGCTCCACTTGGAGAGGGAGTCGGTCCAGCTCCTGTGGCCTCCCCAGCCAGCTTGGTGGCCCAGGCGGCTCAGGCAGCTCAGGTGGCTCAGGCTCCGTCCGATTCGGCTAATCCCAAGCCGCCGGGACCTGATCAGGGCGATGGCGGATCCGGCACCCAGAAGCCTACTCAGCCCTCCTACGCTTCGGTGTTGCAGTAGATTCCAGATTATGGATTGCGGATTCCGGATGGCGGTCTAGCTCCATTTCTGTTCTGATTTCTTTCAATTGGGAGTTTAATTCTGTTCGAGTTTGAACTTCTCACTCTTTTTCGGCCAATGGCCATACAAACACACACACACACACAGAGACACACTCCTCCCACACCCCACACCCCTTACTCCTTACCCAATTTTGTTTTTTTTTTTTTTTATTTCCAAAATACAATAAAACACCCACACGAGACACACACACCAAACCCCAAATCGGTTGTTTCACGTTTTTCCGGCACTTTAAAGTTGGGAAATTACAACCCTTTGTGGGTGGCACAGTGGTTGGCCTTTTGGAAGACCAAGACCAAGACCAAGAGCAAGTGGAACTAAGCTGGAAGACACATCCTGGAAGCACAGTGCCCTTGCCTGGTCATTCCATATTCATATAACGATGTGCGAATTGCAAATCGCGGCATTAACTCTGTCTGCCTTGCAATTTCCTTAAATTTTTGAGTGAGGAACTCGAACTGCTTACCCGCAGAAGAAATGTGTTTACGGCGTGGAATTCTCAAGTGGCCAGTACCGAGAGTCCTGGAGAGGATGAGGAACAGGAACAGGAACAGGGAGAGGGCACCCTTTGAACTTTGTGTGCGTTTCTGTGCCCTCGAGCCGAACTAATCGGGCTAATCTTTTACGCTGCCTGCATTCTAAAGCACGCCAAGGGGGTAGCCCCATTCCAGGATGTGTAAAGCGGTAAGAAGGGGTTACACCATGAATTATATTCGCTTTTTTTTTGTTTTTTTATTCATGTGTGAGATGTGAGATTTATAATGAAAGGCAAGTCGCGGGAAGTTCAACATTTAAATGGCAAACAAGTCTGGAAACTGTAGGGACTGTAGGGATGTGGTTTTTAAATTAAATATATTCATATTTTTAAGGAGTGTGGTGCTTTAACTGGTTAAGAGTTACAACTATTGTGAACTATAGATAGTTATATAGTATATAGACTATCATAGACTATCCTTAGGGACTTCTGTGCCCTCTACTGGGCTATGGAGTAATTTTTAAATGAAATGTAATCCCACTTACAAGTGAGTTCCCTCTCCTGGTTAAGTGTTCCATCTATTATGAACTAAAGATAGTTATATAGTCCATTAACTATCAAGTACTCCATAGCCAGTGACTACTGTCCACTCTCTCGTGGCTTTATTTACTGAATACCCATAGTTTGACCAGAAATTTAACGCTTCCCTGAACCTCAACCGCACTGGCTACATTTTTAATCTACAATTAACCACAGCTGCGGTACAATTTGAACCCGGAGCAGGATCTTGGGTCAGAGAGCGGGGCGAAAGGGGCAGTATCAATATTGATTCTATTAATTATAAAAACATTAAGTGCCAGCCAACAAATGTAATTTAAACGCATTAAACAATTGCATTGGACGGAGTAATGGCGGAAAAATGTATAACCCACAGAGTGCAGTCCCATCCAGCCAGCCAGCCATCCGATTCAATCCCAATCGTCCGACTCTACTGGCTGTCCGTTTGTCCGTCTGTCCGTTGCTGATGCGCCGCGATAAGCACGTTTTCAATTCACACAAAAGGGAGACCATCGGACGGACAGGCAGGTGGGAGCTACTGGGCACTGGGCACTGGGATGACTGGGCGGGAGGTGATCGGATTGTCGCACATTAATGACGAAATTATTGTTTCAATTGCTTTCAACCGTTGTCAATGCAAATTTTATGCAAATACTTTCGCCGTACGGCTACGGCCGGCCTGGCCTTCTCTCTCTTAAATGCCATTGTGGCCAATAAGTCAATAATAATTACTGCCCAACCCGGTCAACTGTCCACTGTCCACTGGCCATTCTCAATTCTCCATTGTCCTCTGACTCTGTGGGCCATCCGTGTGACCATTTTGAAATAGGCGTTAATTACTTTTATCGGCCCGAAAGGGCAAAAACAAACAAAAATAATAATAAAAGCGAAACTGCAGCACAGGAACGCAACGTTTAGCGCCCATGGGCCATAAATTCGTGGCCTCCCACGGCGTGAATATTTATTTTTAAACAATTATGGCCTGGACGCATAAATTAAGCCAAGCCCCTCTCAATTGTTACGCTAAATTATTGTACGATTATTGTTTCGTTCAAGTAGCTAGCCTATTTTTCATTCAGGAGGAGATCAAAGGCATCGAAAGTGTCCTAAAAACAAATAACTTGCCTTGTTTTTGAGGTTAGCTTCTCAATTATAAGGGAAAGCAGTGTAAAGCAGTGCTATAAACAAGTCTATTCATGTTTCTGTTTAAAGTTTTCGAGTTTCGAGATCTATTTTGATAGAAACTCATGAAAGAAAGACTGCTATTGGATTTAAAACATATACTATTTAAGATTGCCTTTCAGGAAGCGCAAGTGAGTAGAAAAATATATGCCAGTGGAATATCCTTTTCGCCACAAGGACCACCTCCACCACATCCTATTTTTTTTTAATCCCAGCCTCCCCTGCATGGGTCATATAATATAATTAATGCTATGAATTACTTGAGAGCCGCACAGCTCCATAGCTGGGCAGGACATCCCGATGCGAAGCCACAGACACCTCCTGCTCCTGTTTCATGGGAGAGACTGTTGCTGGATGTGTCCAATGGGTCGTGGATGCTACTCTTTTTTGGGGGATACTCCAACACGTTGGTGCTTGGTCAGCCACATGCACTTAATTGCTTTATGAGGCGGTCACTCGCTTGTTATAGACTTCAATTTGATTTTTGTGCGAGGCGGCGCGCAAGGATGTCCTGCCTGGAGTGTCCGCAGGATGTGTGTGTGTGTGTGTGTGCCACGAAACGAGGCACTGGGGATCAATTATTTTGCGAGCTGGACTAGGGCTATGGATAGGACCAGCCGGAGGCCGCAGGCTAGAGACGTCGGCGGAGCCGTTGACCCCAAAATGATATTTTAAATGCAGATTGTTCCGCATCCCGGAAAAGTTTTTTAATCATACCAATGGCCCATAGATGATGCCACTTACTAATGATAATTGTGATGAGAGTCGGCGCCAAGGAACACGTCAGCAGTGTTCAACTTTTTAATGTCAGTTGTGTGCACTTTTTCTTTCGCCATCAGGCAACGAGGTGCGAAAAGAAATTGAGCCTTTTGTACCTTCCCCGCTAGAGTCCTTTCTCGGCGTAGTCCTTGCCTTGAGTTACCCTCGTCAGGTGCGGAAAAGTTTCCAGGATGCCGGAGTTTGTAATGGCTTTTTGTTTGCGACTCACGCACACAAATCATAGCCCCAATGCAACCCTTACTTTTTCGGAGAAAAAAAAGCGCAAACAAGAAATGAGGGCAAGAGCTGAGGTTCTAGACTCCGTGATACCTGGTACTTGGCCCTTGAAGTCTCTAAAAGGACATGGCATTCTTGATAAGCCAAAGATTATAAAGGCTTCTAGAAGTCCTAGATACCAACACACCCTTAGTAGTCATTGGGTATCAGGATATATGGAAAAAATAAGGAGAAAGTTTCCATGGCGAAAGTCTTTTGATACAAGTTTTCCTTTTTTTTGTCCGCCAACATGCCACCTGCCCACATATGTGCCTCCACCTCAAGGATACTAAGCCCTGGAATGCGCTTCGAGCACTCTGAAAAGGACTGTAACTGACCAGTGGCCAGGACAACGCTCTGGGCATTCTGATTATATTAAAATTTTTGCACATCATTTGATTTGATTTGCGGAATGCCAAATGATAGACCATTGCCATGGCAAGAGCCTGGGATCTCTATTTCCCCCCCTGAAATGTATAATTTTTGAAGGACCTCACTCCACTGAGTCTTTTCTTTAATATTGGATACATGGTATTTCCATTTTGGCACTTAAGTCGGCCCAAAGTCAATTATAATCAACGCCATCTCGTGTCTGCATCCCCGAAATTGAAGACTGAAGACAATTACCAAGGCAAGGGCTTCCTGTAAAGGATTAAACAGGCAGGATACTGGATCCAGGGACGAGGCAGGGGAGGCATATGTATGAGTTAACTTATGCAAAAGTGTTTTCAAGACTTTTGGCTGATTGCCAGGCTATGGCTTCAGGCAGTCGGATCAGAGGCTTAGCCAGGATGTGGCAGGAGTGGGCAGGAGTTGGAGGACTGAACAGGAGAAGGAGACTCGGCACTCCATTCTTTATACAGACATCTCTCATTACCGTCCATAAATATGCCAGAGAAAGTGCCAGTTCTCGCACTAACCATTACAGACAAAAAAGGATGCAGATGTCCCACCGATATCCACCGCAAGCTTAATTGCTTTACTACCCAGCCCAGGACTCGGCCAGGATACGGCCAGAACTCGGCAGGCCAGGACTTCCAGCACATCTTATCGCGACGGGACGGAAAAAAGCATCAAGTGCGTCAAGGACTGCAAGTCCTGCCAGATTCAGATTTCAGTTTGTGTTTCTGCTGCGGTCTGTGGCACGCAAATTATATGCAAACGAGCTTAATATCCGGCCAAACAGGACCACAGGACACACACAGAGTCCCAGACTCCTTCTCTCTCCCCATCCTTGCCGTTTCAACATCAAGTTTCCACGCATATAACTCACTGGCAGTGGAAGCCACCTCTCATCCAACATCCAACATGCAACATGGAACATCCAACTGATAATTTCCCTGCACTCCGCTGATAACAACATTTAATTTAATGCCCGAGGTCAGCAATATTCCATTTATTATTGGATTAAATTCGGCAGCAAACTTTTTTCCCCCAACTGCCGTGGGTAGTCAGAAGCGGATGCCGATGCGGATACGGATGCGGATGTGGATGTGGATGTGGAAGAGGACTGTCCACTATCAGTGTGGCAGGATAAGCGGCCAGTCCTTCAGCTCGCAAATTTGTGTGGCAGGATCTCAACGAGCCGGGCTTTACTGGCCTCATATTTTTTATTTCTTATTTTATTTTTTGTTTAAGAGAGTGAGTGTGTGTGTGTGGGTGTGTGTGTATTTTTATGTGGCACACACTTGTCGCACTTGTCGTCGTTGTCCCAGCAGCCTGCCTGATGTCCTGGCCTGCGACTAGACGACAGGAAATGTATTTACCATTTTTTATGTATCTGTATCGCTTGTTCTTTTTTTTATCCTGGCCCATGAAATTTGCATGACTCGCTGGTTGTGGAGAGTCCTGGCCATGGACCTGGAGCTGGACCAGGACCTGGACAAAATGCCCATAAGGGATTAGCTGGCTGGCTTTCCTTTCCTCTTTCCATATTTTTTTTTCTGCTGGCTTCCCAGAATTTGTTGCAAAACTCATTTAAGCCAAGTTATGTGTAGAGTATGTAAATTGTTTTGTATGTGTCGAGGCTATTTTTTTCCAATGAAACTTAATTGTTTTAGATGCAAAGTCATCAGCGAGCAGGACGAAGAGGACAGGGAGACTCACAGGACTCGCTGGGAACAAACAAACAACGGAACGGAAGGAAGTATCTCACTCGGAATCTCAGTCAACCATAAAGCCCAGCACACACGATGAATTTATGCATGAAATTGTCGACGCCCGCGTCCTGTGCTACGCCCACATCCACGCCCTCATCCTCGTCCTCGCCCACGGATCCTTCGGTCGGGCATTTCGGGATGTCTGTGGCCTATCGAAAGGAAATTGAAACAAAACCTCATTGCAAACACACTCCAAGCGATGCCGATGCTGATCCCAATGGGGGAGTTGGGGGAATGGCTTCTGTTGCAGTCAGACATCGCAAAATTTCAACTTCCTGATGCGATTGTGACTGTGACTGTGATTGTGTGTGTGTGTGGCAGTGTGAGTGTGTCCCATTCACAGGACACTTTTTGCCAAGCTGATAACAGTCGGCTTCTCCAACTCCAACTCCTGCAAGTTCTGCTAATGTGTCACATGTAGAATGCGGGTGCCAGGATTCATTTCTCTGCCGCTTTCACAAACTGTGTGTGTGTGTGTGTATGTCCTGTCTGCTCTGTCATGTCCTGTTTGCATTGTTTGCAACCGAAACCTCAACTTCTGCTACGTAAATAGAGCATAAATGGTTAATTCAATCATCTTTTTCGTCCAACAAGACGAATTACAACGTTTACCATTAAATTTCAGCAGTTTCTGATGGTCGGGAGCTTAACTTTAAGGACGAGAAGGCCTCTTGGCCAAGACCAACACACACACACCCCCACAAAAAAATCAATAAGGATGCCAGCTAATTGAGCCATTGAACCCGACTTTGAATTCCTGCAAACTGCAGAATAGACTGCAGGAGCTTTGTATCCTGGGAGTATCGGTGGCCCGCACTTGCCAGCTCCATTCAGGCGGATCGCATTAGGACTCATTTGTTTTGGCAGATGCATCCTGGCATCCTGGCCAAAGTTTCCGGCAGCCATTGTTGGTAGCTTGGAGATTTTTCCGAAATAAGAAAAGCCTTTGAAGCGATTTAGCTTTCAACTTGAAGGAGTAGGACTTGGAGGAGTTCCAGGTATCATTAATTGGAGAAATCATCTCCAAAAATGTGTTTAGTTTTCTGAAACTTAACTAACTTAGAATGAAATCGAAGCGCCTAACTAATCATCGTAAGAACGTAGTACCGGGTATCATATAGTCCATCAAGTAATGTAGTTTTTGGACCTGGGAAGCCCTTCGAATGAGGACCTTGCTAGTTTTGGACGCATCTGGCTGTAAGCCACACCCAGACCCCTTTCTTTTGGGCCATACGTGGTGGGTGTCCTGATGATATCAGCCCACCACCACCCATATCCTGTCCGGCATCTTCATCACACGTTGCGCCCACAAAAAGTTTGCTCCTTGCCGGTGCTGGTCGGCTTTCCTTCGCCATCCAGACCTCCCGAGTCCTCCCGGGAAGGAAAGGCAAAAGTTGCCAAACAAAAGTCTCAAATTTGTTCCAATGTAAACTGTCGCTTGGCTGGGCGCTTATCAACAATTGGCCAAGACGGCACAAAAAGGGTAACCAACACATCCTCCTCCTTGCAGGGAGCAGGGAATGAAAATAAGGAAGCCCTCGTCCTTGAGGCCTTCAGGAGGGAATAGTTTTAAGCTGCTTAACAGCTTCTTTGCATGTGCCTGGCCTGCTTGGAAAGTTTTTGGACGTTGGCAACTTGATTTAGTGCTCTCTGACCTCAGTTTAAATATAAACAGCCGCGTTTCCCCCCCCTCCAAGGACTTTCTCAGAGTCGAAAGGGGCAGGACAGTAAGGGGGACTTTGCTAAGGATGGAGGGAAAAGTTTCCAGCTTTCGGGCAAGTAAAGACATAAATGGGATTATGATCTTATCACGAATCCGCATCCTGGCCCAGACATTAAAGCAACACCTTCGACTCTGGCGTGTCCTGTTAGTCCTGTGGCGACTGCAACTGCTTGGACAAACAAGTTTGCGGCGCAGCTTTGTCAAAGATTTATTCCTTGAGGTTAAGGCCTGGCCAAGGAACGGAGGCATCCTTCTGCAACGACTTAATATGGAAAATTTTAAGTACACTTTCGAAAAAGCAAAGAGTCCTTGCGCCCTTGCTTGGTGGTGGTGGCAGTGGCAGTGGCAAGAGGCAATCTTTAATTAAGAGCGGATTAGTTTGGACATGGGTTCGATCCAACTCAGACGGAGTGGACCCACTTCCAATCTTTGCTCTTTTTTGGTTTTCCTCTGATTTGCATCTGCGGTTTTTGCAACCACCCGGCCAGCTGGCATCGACTTCCACTTCTGCTTCGGCTTCATTAGTTGGATGAAGCCTCCTTCTGCCCCCATCCATCTGTAGATAGTCTCTTCCAGACTCTGTGAGTGCGCCATTAAAATTTAATGTCTAGTATCTAGATACCCCGATTAGCTGTCAGAAGTTGTTCAATTTAATTTCACGCTCGCTCTCGACCTGACGACGCCACCATCATCTTAATGTCTTTCAACTTGCCAATTTTTTATACTACCGACTACTACTTTCAACCACTGACAAATATTCAGATACTCAGATACCAGGCTATCTCTGCCAGTTGCCAGTTTCCAGTTTCGCCTTTTTTAATGGCTTTGGGAAATTGCACGCGCCGTTTACGCGCTCGTTAGACCAGCTACAGAAGCTGGAGGAGCTAGAGAAGCTACAGAAATGTGCCCATCGACATTTTCTATGGCATTATGGTTATTGATAAACCCCGGAGCTGACAGGGAAGGAGGCCCAGCCCGGTAGGAAGCCGTCAATGGGCCAGACGAGGTCATGCAATTAACCCGAGAACTCTAAAGAAAATAAATGTGACTCACAGTCGGCGAGATTTAAAGTTCAATGGAAAAGGACACTTTATAGTCGGGCGTTTGAAAAGCATAGCAAATTTGCTTAATGTGGGATTGTCCTTCTGTTCATATAGTATAGGGCAACTCTATATAGGCTTGTCCGTCTGTCCGTTAGCTTGTCCGCTTATACATATCCTTTCTAACTTCCCTATGATTGGAACATTAGTCCCAAGAATGTAAAACATATACAGAATCTCTATATTGTTTAAAAAAAGAGAGATATCCTACCTATATAACCCCTGTCCGTCTGTCCGTTGGCTTGTCCGCCAGTCTCACCATAGAGATCTATAGTCTCTCTTCCCATAAGCCATTAAAGTTTCTTAAATTCGGAGCAACCTTTAAGTACCGGGTATAATGCAGTCATGAGCTGCTCGACTCCTGTAAACCTTTATTGCTTTTTTACAATTCTAATTATGCAGCCGCCGAATTACAAAACGCGACAACAGCCAGCCGGCAAATGATTATGGCGAGAGCACTTGGCATAATTAAGATGGAAGGAACAGAGGGCTGGAACTCTAACAGGACCAGGACATGGACAGGACGAGACAGGACATGTGTGTTGGCTGAGATTGTGTTCCCAGCATGCATAAAAAATAAGCGACAAGCGACAGCGACGGCATTTTAAAAACTTTCACAAAATTAAGACGAGCAAAGTGAAGACAACAACCCCGAACCCTCAAGTCCTCAAGACCTCAAGACCCCATCCACACCACCCCTTTTACCAACTGACTATTCCTCCTGGCAGAGCAGAAGGAAAGGTCCTTGCTCCCCGTCCCATTTCGTCCCGAGCTCATGTTAATCAGGTTATGATAATTATTTGTAACAAATTGTTACCGACTCGGAGTGAGAGTTGCGGGAGGGGGTTGCAATTAAAAATGTGGAAAGTCCTCGGTGCGTTCAAATCGGTGGAAAAGTTTTATGGAAATGACAAGGCACAAGACACTGACAGTGGCAGTGGCAGTGGGAGGGGCAGGGGCAGTGGCAAGGCGACATTTTCATTTAGACAATTAAAATTTAAAGTGGCGTTAAATTATACAGGCATTAACATTTTCCATAGGAGCCATAGAGCCACAGAGCCATAGAGCCAAACGAGCCGTGTCCAAGCTCTCCCAATGAGTGCTATCCCCTCAATTATTCAGATGGTTCAAAAAACTTTTATACCTCAGTCGGGGCACCCCAATAGAACCCCAAGACTCAGATCCAAACCCAAACCCAGACCACTTGCCACATCGCGTGTCACTTTGTCAGGTTGCCAACTTGCTTAGTTGTAAGTTTGGCGAACTCAGTCTTATCTGTCAAAATGGTATGGAACTGGAACTGAAACTGGAAATGAACTCGACTTTTCACTATCTTTCGTTTGCACTCAAAGCCAAACCGCAAGATAGTTTTCTTTTGAAGGGCGGTGGGTAATACGGCGTACGGTAGCATAAGTTACAGGCAGGTGCCCCCGATAAAAGTTTTGAGTTGACAATTAAGAAATTAAGTTGCCACTTAGGCAGCCTGTCAGTGTCAGTTTGACAAGCAGTCACAGAAGCACCGAAATCCGGATACGGATACGGATACAAGTGGAGGATGGATGGCAAACTACATATAGAATACATATATATGTCAGGCCCCGGGGCTAACTACTCTTCCTTTGGGTAGAGGTTAGTGGAGTTCTAGAAGACGTTTGCTTTAAGGTTTTGAGAGGACTTAAATATATGAAGCTTCTTTTAGAGAAAAACTATTCTTTATGAGGTTAAACTACAGTAACGAAGGCCCTTAATAAGTCTGGAATTTTATTATTATTCAAGTAAAGGAAGGAAAACAACCATTAAACATTGAAATCTTTAGAAAAAAAACCTTAAAACATATCTAGCATTTATTTAACAACAAATACTGCTCAATTAGGTTGAGTACCAGTGACGAATGCACTTTAAAAAGTCTAAAAATTGGCACTATCTCTTGTCTAGCAATGAAAACCAGTTAGAATGTTAAAGAGGACCATTCAATAGAGCTAGTAACCCACTTTCGTCACAAAATTCAATACTTTAAGTGCCTTCGTCACTGTCATCGTTCAATAAGCCCTCAAACTAAGAGTATTTATAGTTCGTAATACCGATTAAGTTTGGCAGGATCCAGTTTGCATTATCAACAGACTAACACCTTGCCGACTGGTGTATTCCCATCCACCACCCAACTTGCCACCTTGCCACCTTCCCACCTTGCCACAGTCTCCACTTCCGCAAGTTGCTACTTGGACTACCTGGAGGTGGCACTTGCTAGTGATCCATGCGTGAGTGCTACCTGATATCTGTTCCTGTTGCCGCTTTCAGCTATAAATGCCACTCATAATTAAATCAAATGTTTGTCTGCCTTCTTGGAAACTTTTCCGGCTTTTCCGCCCTTGCTCTTTTGCGTGAAGCTTAAACATTAATTTCCCGCCCACCGTCGGGCATAATATAGTTGTTGTTACTTTATCATGGGGCCCATGAAAAGGTAAATATAGAATGGCAAAGTTTCTCCCAAGGGTGAGCTTTTCATATGCCAGTTGATGCCCCTCCCTTAATTATTTCTCCTCCCTTTGCCGCCACCACATCCATATATAGTTTTTGAGTTCTAATGAGCCGTTTTGTATCCCACCGAATGTCTTCATACATGTGTCTAAATGTATCTGTATCTCCGGCTCTGTATCTGCGGCTCCATATTGCCATTCACTGGCGTGTTTCGTTGCGTTTGGCATGCCAGAAGGATATTAGTCACACATAGACCCTGGAAGGGGCACTGGCAGGGGCAGTGGCAGGAGCAGACAGATGGGGCTACATTCCGCCCAACAGCATCATTTAGTTGATGTTTGAAAAAGCGTTTGCTTCTCCTTCTGCTCCGACACCCCTGCCTCTCTGCAG
Source organism: Drosophila pandora (assembly GCA_021223865.1). Lineage (NCBI taxonomy): Eukaryota > Metazoa > Arthropoda > Insecta > Diptera > Drosophilidae > Drosophila > Drosophila pandora. The sequence continues at coordinate 988,085 of JAJJHT010015723.1, read as the reverse complement.
TATTGTTTGCAGTTTCTGTGCGGATTTTTTTTGGGAGAAAGTGCAGCTCGTTAGAGGCAACTCTATAGGGCCAAAAAAGGCTATAAACAATGGGCTAGTTTTGAGAGATACTGAAATATATACTCTTTTCAGATACTCTTTAGTTTGAGGGGAATAATAGGCGGTTTTTGATTAAGATTTGAGTCTGAACGGACAGTTTATAGACAAAAACTTATCCTACTTGTGTTTTTCTTTTAGACAAGTTCTCACGAAATCAAATTCTAGTGACGAATGCATTTAATAAGTCTACTACTTAGTCTGATGCACTTAATGAGTCTTTAAAAGCACTCTACCCGAAAACCTGATGAAGCTTTTTAAAGAAAATCTTTAAAACCCCATAAGAGCCCCCCTATAGAGCCCCCTTAAAAACCCCCCTAAATAAATCGACAACCTTAAAAAAAAAATCGTGAAAAGCGAGTAAATGTTTGGCAACTTCCGGTTTAAAATGGCCATCCCTTAGAGCCATTTTTGACAAATCTAGACCAAAAACGTGAAAACCGGGAAAGGGCCAGCGAGGACCAGGATGCGGCGGCGGCGATAACAAAGGACCATGTAAACGATACCTAATTTCCGGCAAAAAAAACACGAAGTAAGAAAAGTTTGGAGGCTAACGATTTTGGGTTTTGAAATGAAATGTGAAATGTGGTCTTCCACCTGGAATCTGAAACCTGGAACCTGGCCAGAGGAGTTGTCTTGCATTTTATTAACATTCCGGTGAACCGTGAGCTTTTTTATAAACTTATCTCATAACATTAATTGTGGTCAACACTTTTCGGTCATTTAACCCGAGGCTCACACACACACACACACACACACATTGGCAACAAGCTGGCCAAAAATAAATGGCCAACAACGGACATTGGAGTACGGAGAGTGTGGAGTGTGTGTGTTTACATTGTCAGTGATTTATGCAACTGCGCCACATGAGCCATAAATACCGACATGCCAAAACTTTTGCCCCTTGCCGGTCGGTCGGTCAGGTGAAAAAGCCAGCCAGGATACGCCTGCCAGGACATACATGTGTACATACGTGTGAGAGTGAGTCTCCCAAGTGGCCAACTAAGCGGTCAAAGGATCTCTCGCACAAAAGGGCCAAAGTTAAATATTTAAGCAGTCCGGCAGGCAAACAAGTCAATTAATGTATACCTCTGAACAGTGAGCAGTTGGCAGTTAGCAGAGGTCCTTGGTCCTTGGTCCTTAGTCCTTAGTCCTTGATAGTTGGAGAGTATAGGCCATTATATCAATTGCATGACGCATCTGAAACGGCCATCGATTGCAAGTCAGCAAAGCGGCCAAATCAGCGAAAAAGATAACCTCCTCAGTTACAAGCTCATTAAACGTTTCACAGGACCTCCCTCCACCTCCCTCCACCCACTCCCACTGCCACTCAGGGGTCAGGGGTTATACGAACCGTTAATTTCTTTTTATGAACCAGCTGGGAAACATTCAGGGAAAAAAGGAAAAAAATATTAAGAAAATAAAACCTATAGCCGAGATAAATATCAGAGAAGATGTCCTGAAAAGCAACAACTGCTGTAATCAGCAGTTAACGAAATATAAAAACAAAAAGGACATTCAAGGAGAAAAAGGGACGAGAGACTGGGGACTGCAGACGGAGGACTTGAGGGGAGTATGGAACGTCCTGGGATGTCCTGACCGAAACTGGCTGTGTGCGCTAACGAGCAATTAGATTTCATTCTAAGCTGGGGAATTAATTGCACTTCCTTCGCAGCGGGTGGCCCCGGGAGCTCCCCAAGCGCGCCCCCAGGATCCTGGGCCATATGCTAGAGCCCCGTGGCAGCGGCAGGACAATTGGCCCCGAATCCTGCCGAAGAGCGCGCCGTTCAAGTCCCCCAGTTTCATCTTCACACTACTTGACAACGTAAGCACCTTTCGAAATTACACATTAGCACATTAGCTCGAGACTTTCACCAGACTTTCCCCAGGACTTTCTCCCGGACTTTCTACTGGACTTTCCCTGAGACTTACACTGCAGACTTTCGCCTCAGACTTTGTACGGACTTTCGCCGTGTAATGAACTTTAGTTGTGATTAATTTTTTATTGTTTGGGGGCCGCACAAAACAGCCGCAAATAATTGGGGTTGGCCCGGCCTAGGACTTGGCCCGAATGTCCTTACAAACGGCCCATTCAACCAATAACGAACTGGCCCCAAATTAGTAACAAGTAATTCCGGCCATGTGCCGAAAGGATTTGGTCTTGTAATACAAACTTAGTATTAGCTTTCAATAGCTGTTTGTTTATAATATCGTCCTGTGTCTTGAGTTCTAGTGCCTTTATGTTCCATGGCAAAGGAGATATAGGAGCTATAAGTCGATAGACTCTTAGCTGAGAGCCTAGTGTCCTTGGAAACAAATAGGCGGTCGGACGGCCCCCCTTGAAAAAGGCTTAGAAAATTATTGGAATTTCTTTCGAATATTATGGCTGCCTTTTGGTGCTCTAAGGAAGCTATAGGATTGAAGTTATAGGACCAATAGGCTAATAGCTCGTTAACTGAGAGAATGTCCTTGGAAACTTCGAAAAAGGTTTGGAAAAGTATCGAACTTTCTTTCGAATTCTATAGAATTTTGTAGGTGCTTTATAGGAGCTATAGTATTGAAGCAAAAGGATCTGTAGGTCAATAGCTTCTTAAGGACAATAGGAATGTGGGACAGAAGTACAAACTTGAACAAAGCCTTCGAAGAAAATCCTTTTATAAATTCCAGAGCTTCAAAATCAAAATACCAGAAAATAATTAAAGACCAAAACCCCCAATTAGCAACAAACTAATAGCAAATAATTAAAATAACCTTCCAAAAAAAGGATCCAACCCTTTTTTGAGAAAATGTTGCAACAAATTTCCGAACACGGCTTTAAAACCCCCTTGGTCGAAGGACACTTTTTTATTTAGATTGTTGGCGGAAGGCCCAATGCGCTATCGAAGTCATTTAACCAAAAAGCGATTAATCTATAAACACATAAACAACATGCACACAGCCGAGCCAAAAGGACGAAAAGGACCAAAGACCGGCGGACACTGAAAAATGGCTAAAATCAGTGGGAAAAATCGAAAATCGCCACAGCCACCGATACCGATACCGCCATGGGGCAACTCCAGCTGGAATAGGATGAGGATCTCCCAGTATTGCAGGATGCAGGATATATGGAGTGGGCTAGCTGGATGGCTGACTGGCTGGCTGACTGGCTGGCTGGCTGGCGGCTCTCTCTTTTGGCCAGCAGTTTATGCAAATGTTTGGCCACATGCAGTGTCGGAGCCGATTTCCGGCCATGTGTGACAGTGGTTGCTCAACTGGGGAGGTCCTGGCCCAGGGAGGCAATAAAAGTAGCCGCCGTCGTAAATAAACAAAATGCCTAAAAAAAGAAAAGTGCTGTCAGGGATATTGATACGACGATTGGGCTACCAATAAACTTTGCAACTCTATTTTTTTCCTCAAAGAGTGGGAGGAAGGATGAGATTAGTACCTGGTATCATATAGTCTGAGACTGTTAGTGACTGTTATTGTTATGGGTGACTATTTAAAGGTGATTTTCTATAAAGGCTTTAACCTATTTACTATAGAACCATTTGAAAGCAAAGTATTGAATTGGAAAATAGTACCGGATATCATACAGTTCCTTGAAATCCCAAAATAAAGATTCTTAAAAGACAATTTAATAGAAAGAAAGTAAAATGTCGAGAATAGTACCTGGTATCACATAGTCTGCTAAATATAGACTAGTATTTTGATAAATAACACTTCAAAGGTGATTTTATATAGAAGCTATAACCTATTATCCTTGAAACTATTTATAAACAAAGTATTCTATTGAAAAACAGTACCGGGTATCATATAGTCCCTTGAAAACTCTCACTTTTCAAGCAGAAATTTATTCACTCATTTATTATAAAAGCTATTACTTATAAATGACTTGAAAAGTAAAATAAGTGAAACAAACAGTAATATATCCTTCTGGAAAGGTAAAAAGTCAACGGCAAAGTGACCGGCCCATTAAATTCCATTTCCGCATTATTTTAGAAGCTAAAAATGGGGCAAAAAAAAAAAGAGGAGGAAAAGACTAAGTGCGCCCAAAAGGATATCCCAGAGAAAAACAAGAAACCGAAAAGGACTAAGAACGCAGGACTGAGGACAGAGGACGAAGGACAAACCGGAAACAGAGCCAGAGATAGTCGTGGCGGAAATCACAAAATAAGCAAATTGTCTGGCAAAATAAAAATTACTTCCGCCACTTGTTGTTTTCATTTTTATTTTTTTTCCTCTGTGAGTCCTGCCGCCTGGAATTGTCAAGGGAATCCACCTAATAGTCCTGTTTTTAGTTTGGTTTGTCGTGTCGATTGAAACCGAATGCCTTGACAGTTGTTTTTCAATTTCCTTGGCTTAGACGTGTAATTATGTGTGGGAGTCCTGCGAACAGGATTCCTGCACTGACAATGGAAACCCTAGTAGCTACAAGGCTTTGATCTATCTATGGAAAAAAGGGAGGCGGGGGAGGGCTATTAGGGCCAGGACCAGGACCAGGACCTCCATCCTCCCCTCCCATTTTCAAAAAGACACATTCTAATGAGTTGCCTGGCAGCCATCCTGCGTGGATCCTGCGAACATCCACTGGATGTTGAAATGCGAGTGCCAAAATCTGTGGCTGCTCTGTTATTTTGACGCCTCATCGTCGAGGAAGGAGTGGCAGGAGTGGAGGTCCTGTGTGTGTGTTTGTCTTGTTTTTCTGGTTTATTGGGCTAATTCAATAACCAACAAAACCAAAGCCAAAGCCATCCAAGCCATGAATGTGAAAAAAACCAAAGGAGGGTTGCTGTTTCTGTTTTTCCCGAAAATAGAAAATATACGAAGCCGTAATGCTTGACAGTTATCTGCCCACAGGATTTCCGTTTTAGATCATCACAAAGTAAACACACACACATAGAGTGTGTCCTGTTAACACTCAATCAGATAACTCGGTAAGGAATTTGGCCAACCAGGGCTGGACACTAAAGGACTGCAGGATACCTTTCGGATATCCAACCCTCAAGGTCCTTTGCATGTGTTTTAATTTGGGCAGGTACTAAATCAATTCCCCCCAACCCAACCCGACCTGAACCCCGACCCACCCCGAGTTTATAACTTTATCGGGCCATAACGAGTGCATTATCCTGGCACGGCCTGGCACACGTTCATCCTCCTCCTCCACTCCCGCACATCCTTCCAATCGCCCCCCCCCCATGTGTGTTGTTGTCTTGTTGTGTTGCGGCATTTAAAAATAACTTTAATGGAAAATTTATCGATCAGGCAGGCAGCATGCCTGCAGGACACGAAATCCTGGCTCCTGGCTCCCCTGGCTCCTGGCTCCCTGCTCCTGGTTCTAGCTCCTTCCTTCGAGTCCTGTTGCTGATTCCCAACTGAAGATAAGCAACGCACAAGGCACAGCATGTGTAGGCAGTAAATCGCCTGAAAAGAAATCAACAAGGATATTATGTGCCTGCCTCGGCAGAGTGTGGCAGAGTGTGTGTCCTGCCAGCCATTTAGCCATTTTGCAGGTTGATTTTCCCCTTTGTTCGGCCGTGTTCTGTTTTGTGTACATATTAAGACGTTTTAGTGCCGTTTTCACTTCATTAGTTTCGATTTTGAATGCATTCAGATAAAGGATATAAGGCAGAGTGGCTGACTGCCAAGGCAGGATGTCTAGAAGGCTAATCGATGAAAGGATATGCACCATCCTGCCCCTCCTGTATCCATTCGATTTAATGTGCACATTTTTTATGAACTGCTCCCCAGCTGGCAGCCAGCAAAGTTCACACTCTCAGGACTCCATGGCCGACAGGACTCCAGCAGGAGCCACTTAATTATGCGGCCGCCATCTTGGGAGCACTGCACCAGGAGCAGGAGCAGAAAAGTTGCCAAAAACTTTCCTGTTTTTTTTTTTTGCGTTATCCTTCTGGGAGGACTTAATCATGGCGCGGGAATTATGAAATGTGCTGCGTAACACTTTGGAATTGTGGTCTGGGGGATGCCTCGTCCATGAACTAGTAGCTAAGAAAACCATTAGGCTAATGTGGAGGATAAATCGCAACTGTTTTTAGATCCTTGATGACTAGTGTCCTTTTGGCCGCCTCGCCGTTAATGATGGACTGCCTCACCTCCTGGCTAGTTGGACCAACAAAAGACTCGCGAACAAAACCGGGTTGGACCCAGAACAAGGCACTTAACCTAATAACGAGCAACTGTCCGCTAACGGGAGGGAGGTGGCCGCGGACAGGGATGACAGAACGTTAAGTAAACGCCATTTGAGCGCCACTTGGGGAGTGAGAGGAGCTGAGGAGCGGCGGTGGACACAGAAAGTTTTGAAGAACTCGCATAAAAATGACAGGCGCAGAACTTTTCCTCCTCGAACTCCTAGAAGGAGCGAGAGTCCTTTGTCTGTTCCTTGCTGATTTGATGAAGACGTTCCAGACCGCCAGACCGCCAGGAGAAAAACCAAAAAATTCCGCGACAATGACAACAAACAAGGACACTTCTTGCCCAGGTCCTGGCTCTGGTTCTGGCTCTGCTTCCAAAAAAAGTCAAAAAAGGGGGGAAGGATGGCAAACAAAGATGCAAATCCGCTTAAGTATCTTGCAATGATTGCTGAGCAAAAAAAGGAGGGGGATGGATGTGGGCTGGAGAGAAAAGAAGGTCCTGCGAAGGGCCGCCCCTGCCCCCGCTGGTGTACCACTTAAAGTGATCAAGAAGGATTCACAGTTTGTAAAATGGAATTTTATGGCTTAACCAAGGGGGGCGGGGGCGGGGGGAAGGAGGTCCTTCGAGCCGAGGCAAAGGAAAATATTTTTGCGCGGCCGAAGGGAAAAGTGAACAAATCACACCCCATTACAAAGGACTCGCTCGAGGACACGCACTTCTCAGCCAAAGGAAATTCCTCAGCAAGGACGACGGGCGTTTGTTTCTTTTTTTTTTTCCTTCTTCTGCTTTTGGCTTTTTTTTTCTCTCCTCGCAGATTTGGAGCGGCTTATCGCGCGACTTCATTTGAATATTTTTGCCAGGACGCGAGAGTCCTGGCGCTGTCCTTTTGCCTCCCCGCCCATCCACCATCCCTGCCGCGAGTCCTCGCACTTTGTTTATGCATTTGTTAATGTTGTAACGGAGATTTTTACGAGTGGAGCGGCATAATAACAATAATGAAAAGCTATTATGAGAGCCCCGAGCCAGGATAATGCCAGGAGGACGAGGCGGCAGAAAGAAATCCAGTTCGACACGCCCACGTGGGGCCGGCTCCACGTGCCATTTGGCCATATTAAGCGAATTAGATGGAGCAGGATGGCCCAGGAGCAGGACCAACAGGATTCAGGAGGACGCTGGCGGGAACACTTTGATAAAGAACCAACTGGGAGTGTCTCTGGGAGGGACAAAAAATATAGACTTCATAATTCGCCTTTATAGCCGCTAAATGGCAAATTAGGCGACACATTCCGAGGCTTTAAACAAATCCCTTTAAGAGGTTATGGCCTTATGGGTCTAGGCATTCAAAGATGTTTTGGAGGAGCCTATAAGGTGGTGTTTTAGGTTTTTAAATAGAGTAATGAGTAATGGACAGGAATGAATGGGAATTAGTATGAAAATATGAATATAAATGATCATAAATCAATAGGAATGAATATGAAACTGAATAACTATTTTATAGTTAAACACATCAGGAAATAATCAGTTGTTGGTTTCTGTTTATGAATACAAAAATGAATACAGAATTCATACTCGAATGAAAATGAATAACTATTGAATAAGTAAACTTAACATGAATACACAAATGAATATTGAATGAATAAGAGTAATTATAACTCTGAATTACTATCTAATAATTGAAGTAATCATGAAAGAAGGCATATAATATATTATGATTTATGAATATGAATGAATAAGACTGACTATAGCTATAAATAACGATCTTATGTTATTAATTAATCATGAAAGTAAGCTTTTAATCAATTAAATTTATGATAATTTCAAGAATCGTATATATTTTTCAAACTATTTCTATTTTATCAGACATATAGAATCATAAAATATCTTAAAATAAAAGACTGTCTTCCACATTTCCTTGCTTTTTTTGGCCCATCACTTCCCGACTTATTCCTCATAAAAATGCATTTATTTTTTAGCGCAAATGCGAAGCAATTTATTATTTTAACACCAAAGTACCCCTGATGCCCTGATCAGGTATTTTTTTTAAAAATATTCCCGCCTTTGTTTGTGGAACTTGCTCCTTTGTTTTATCTCGAATGGGAAAATATTCTTTTGAGTTTGGGAAAATGGGCGCATGAATAAAATTAAGTTGATGGCGTTGCCGTTTCCATTTCCATTTCCGTTTCCGGATGGTTGGGAGGTAGGAGGATTGGTACTCCAGGGAACTGGAGAGGTCCTGGCTGGCAAGTCCTGGCTGGGCTGGAAACTGAAGTGCGCATGAAAAGCCACTCGAATGCCATAAGAATCATTAAAAATCGTTTGTTTTCCTGTTTGTGTTTGCGAGTGGATTTTGCGGTTAATCAGGACAACAAAAAACAAAGTTATTGTACCAAGAAGGACGAAAAAAGCATCTCCAAAAAAAGAGTATGGCAAGAAAGGACCAAGACGAAAGTATAAACAAAGGCCAAAATGAATTAGACAACTTAATTATAAATGAAGTGAGCCAGAGCCTGCCAGCCTTCCAGACAAAAGGATTTTCGAAGGCAGTGCAAAAATGTACACAACTCGCTCTCTGTTTGCTCACTCATTAAGCGGCACTGCTCCAAGGACTCCAAGGACTAAGGAGGTCCTGACTCCGGAGATCCTGCCAAGAACAACAGCCGAATTAACAAGTTAAACAGTCAACGAGCTGACTTCGCAATGACGAATGCCAAAATGGAATGCAATTACCAAAAAAACAGGAAACAACAATTGCAGGATGCCATTGTCCTTGATTGAGTTGTCCTTACCCCATTGTTTCTCAACAATTTAATAAAACATAAATAAAACAAGAACATCCTAGATCAGATTCAACTTTAAAGCCAAGTAACTCGGATGGCAGCACAAAAAATGGTGACAGTTGTGGGAGCAATGAACCAGCATCACTATATATCTGATACATAATGCTATATAGTACATATATACCTTCGCAGGACCTTGCTTGGCCGCTGGGTGTCCTGGCTGGTGACGGAGGCGGAGCCTGTTTCGTAGACCCCGCCCACGTAGTGTCAAAAAAAATCCCTAAAAGTGGCGACAAAGCTACGCAAATGGGAGGAGCTTTGCTTGGTTAGAAAGAGAGGGCCATAGCTCAGTGCGACAGAGATAGCGCTAACCCAGTGCGAAAGAGAGAGCACACACAGAGAGAGTGAGAGAGAGAGAGAGAAGGCATGTTGCATTTTTCCACAAAAATGGAATGAAACGCAAACAAAACGGGAATGAAACATAAAAAGCATAGAGGAGATAGAGTGCATTTGGCATTTTTCACAAAAAAATAAGAGAAAAAAAAGTACAAGGATAAAGGATAACAAAAGTCAGTTGGGCAAGGATATGTGGTAGCTCTGTTTCTGACACACACACACACACAGACGTGAGAGGGAATCAAGCAAATAAACACATCAAGGAGCAGGCACAGGAGCCGGCACAGGAGCCGGCAGGAGGAGTGTTTGTCACTTGGGCGTCACATGTGTGACGGTGACGATGAGCAGCCGGGCTGGCAGCAGGACTTGCAGGACTCCCTCCAAAGTCTTTATCTCTAAGGTCTGTCAGAGCGGCAGAGGAGTCTGTCTTCTCACAAGGCGCAACACGTTGCACGAAAGATGCCGGCCGGTAGGACAGGATAGGAGGAGGATACAGGACCAAGGACTCCCGTAGTAAATTACTTTTTGTTTATCAAGCACACACGAAGGATGCTGAGATTTGCATAAGGATGTGCTTATGATGTGGCCCAGGATTATGAGGAGAAATGGACTTGAGCACAAGGATACGGCTCGATGGCTGATGGCTCCTTCGTCCTGGAACATCGTCCTGGCTATCTAGACATCTACATAATATTAAGACAAAGCTCGTTGAGCCGTAAGACGATTTAATCGAGCTGAAATAATGGACTAAGGCTCCCAAATACACAGAGACACCCGTACACCCAGATACCCAGGCACACTTGAGGTCCTTTATGAACTTGTTGCCACGCCTCCTTCTATTTCTGGAAAGGAGCTGCTGCCTCTGCTCCTTCTGATGCTTCATGCAATGAACCGAATTCGATGCCCCTATCGAATTTATGGCTTATCTGATTTCCAACAATTAAAAACAGACAGGACCTTGTCCTACCCCCCCACCATTCTAACTCCTTTATCCTTTGGCATATCCTTGTCTCGCTTGGCAGCCCTTTAATGCAATCAAAACATTTATAAAGCTTTAGACATTGCCGCGCTCTCGAAAGACAAAAATTCGGTGGTTGTTGTTTTAATTAGATTTCCAAGGCTCAGGCAGCTCCTGGCTCCTGGCAGGACGACTGTCTAAATTGCCACAGCTAAAAAGGGGTTAACAGGACCTCCCTTTCCCTCATTCTCAGTTTCAGACCAGGCCTCTGGCCCCAGGCAACCCCTTTTTTAATCCAAATAGATGGCTTTCAACGAAGAGAGTATATCCTGGAAGTCACTTTTATTTTGGAAAAATGAGTTTTTTCAACTTTTGTAATAATTTTGAAATTATTTTTTTAAGAATTTAAATAGTTAAGATATTTTTGAAAAGTATTTAAATATAAAAACTTGCCAAACTAAAAACAAATAATAGAAATCACTTCTTTAAACTCCTTCTTTCAAGACCCTCCTATTGCCTTCTATGTGTTAGACCTCTTGCCTTAAATAAGTATACCCCCTTTTGAAATTAGAGGGTATGTTAAGTACGAATAATCAGCCGGCGGCAATCTGAGGCAAGGCTGAAGTGTGCCAGTCGAGCGGAGCCGCTTAAATTAATGAAGAAATAAAGACGCACGAGATTTACGCGCTTAGGTGAGTCAGGATACAGGAGCAGGAGCAGGAGCTAGGGCAGGAGTAGCTACAGTAGCTGGAGAAGAACCAGGCACAGGATCAGCATGATAGAAGGGTGAGTGAGTCCTGCGGAAATATGCAGAGCAGAGATGCCACTGAGATTCGTGAAATGCCGCACAATGGCTCCCAGGAGGACGATAAAAATCGAATTAATAAAAGTTCAACATCATTTGGAGACTGAAACTGAAAACAGGAAGCAGGATGCAGGAAACAGGGGGAAGGAATAAAGGACACCTCTGGTCTGTCGCGTTATTATTTTTATTGCCATTTCGGTTGAGATTTGAATGTAATTAGCTAGCAAGTTGAAAAGGATTCTGGAAGGGTGGAAGGGGGGCAGTTATCCTGTTATCCTTTGGCCGCCTCCGATTGGTGGCAACTCAATTAATGCATTGCGGGTGTCAGCAGGACAATAGCAGGAGCCAGCGGGCCTTGGCAAGTGCCACAGGTGTGTGTGTGTTTTAGGCCCAATAAGGACGACCAAGGACGATTTGCTTCCAATGTCCAATGGACACAAATCACGCACACGTCCTGCCAAACTACCATCCTGCCATCCTGCCATCCTGCCATCCTTGCCTCTATTACTCACACAAAGCAAATCGCCGGGTGTGCACGTACATGTGTAAGTAAATTATGACAAATGTCCTTGACAGCCTCGCCGGACACTTCGCCGCAGTAACCCTTCTTCCCTCTGTGATGGCAGGGGGCGGGGCGGGGCTAGGACACATTTTGCGGCAGCTGTAACTAACAACAACATGCACAAGCACACACACACAACAAATTACCCATTTAACACAACAACAACAAGGGGCCAGGATACGGGCTTGAAGGACTTTAGATTCTCTGCTATCATGTCTCTTTTAATGCTCTTTAAAAAGGACTTGCTTTTTGGGATAAATTGTTAAAAAATAATTTATATTTTTTTGTTATTTTATTCTCAATATCAGGAACTAATGTCCTTAGAAAGGATAATCCTGTAACATGATCCTAAGTTTCCTTAAAAAGGCCTTAAATTCTTAGATGACTTGCCCTTTCTATAGTATTTCTTTAGAATGCTTCAGAAGTAGAGTATTTAGCTTTTGACTTCCCTGAAAAGGATCCAAGGACTCGGCCATCCCTCTGCCTCTGTGTAATTATTCAATTCAATTAATTCCGTTTACGCCTTTTGGCCAATCTCGACTGCAGCCGATGTCCAGCAGGCATTTCCGTTTCCGCTTTCCGCCTACCGCTTACCACCGCCCTTCAAGGCGCTCATGTGTGTCCTGTATGTCCTGTCTGCTTATCTCTCTCGGGCATCCTTCTACTCTCCACCTCCTTCTCTCATTTTTTTTTGTTATTTCGGGTTAGGATTTCATGATGAAGGAAGAAGCTCCTCGGCAAGCAACAATTTCAACTATCTGAGGCCAAAAAGCGACGAAAAGGTCCTGGCTGAGTTAGGCCTTTTGTCCTTACGGCACTGCCATGGTACTGCCTGGGGATTCCTGGCATAGTTCTACCAACAACTTGCTTTTGTTTTTGCGGCCAAATGTGAAATCCTTTTGATACCAGCCAGGAGGGATGGCTGGCGGGATAAAGGATACAGCAATTGAGATGGCAAACAAACAAATTTCATTTATTTTTTAATAAAGTTATATTTGTTGTGAGCATTAATCCTCTCGGAATGGCTTTGTGTTTGTATTCCTGTTTGTCCATGTCCAACAATGGCCATTTCCGTTTCCGTTCCGCTGGCCCATAAAAAATATTTCAAAATTGCCTTCAAAAAATATCCTTCTCCCAAAAAAAAACAACAGAGTCGGAAACTGCAAATAGAATTTTTGCCTCCGTCCCAATCCATCTGGAAAATAAAAGTTTTTCCATCTCTGGACCGGTTATGGAATATCCTTGATGCGTATGTGTTTCTCTTTCTGTGTTTGTGTGCGTATCCTTATCACTTCCGTCATAAATTTCATTTTGCCTTTATTTTTCTATTAAAAACTAACCAAGTGGGTGGGTTTTTTTTTTCATCCTCCTCCCCCACATGCTCTTATATTTTTTTTGGTTCTGGTCATAAATCAAAAGTCGGAGGGAAAAAATAGACAAACATGAGCAGCAAACTAAATCGTAATAATATGAAAAATAGCTAAAGTCCTGCCCTGTGTCTTGGTGCGTCCTGGTGCTCGTCCTGGTGCTCGTCCTGGCGCTTACTCTTAGGCCCAGTGCAATCTGCCACGTGCTACGTGATCCTCCACGCATGCAAATGTGGCAACATTAGAATTTTCAACAGCCCGGCCCGCTTATCTGCCTAGCCTGCGGTTTCCCCGACTTATAATATAGTATTCCTTCTTTTATTCCCGCTTTTTTTTTTGAGTTTGTGTCATGTCTTGTTCTCGGACTCTGCATCGTTTGTCATTATTTAAATTCCTTTTGACATCGCATATGAAGTTGTCTCCGCCAGGACCAGTGGCTGGGGCAAATGGTGGCCGGGTCGTGGGGTTACCGGAGGATATGGGGAGCCACTGTCAGGGAGTTGTCAAGTGACAGCTTCTCCAATGCGACGCATATGAAATTAAATTAAACGACAAACTCAACGGCTTCCTTTCGTCTCACTTCCATTCCGTTCTATTGTGCGTGACAGTCGCCGTCGCTGAGCCAGAATCCTGGCAAATTCTTAGTTTTCTCAGAGATTGAGCTCTAAATGGAAATTAGCAATTTTTTATTTATTTTTTTTGTAACAATACATTTTACATTGTTTCTTCTAAAAAAGCAAAATTTAATAAACATATTGCAGTGCGGGGGAGTGAAGCCCTAAAAAGTAGGCAATATTAAATGCAAGACATTTCAAAGAAGGCCTCTTTCAATCAAAGTATGGTTTTCTGTCCTGGTTTGGATCTTTTTTTGCAAAATATATTTTAATTATAATTCATCAATAATTTATCTATAAAACTCATATTTCTACACCTCCGATAGCAAATATCTCAGTCATTTTTTAGTCGATATAGAAAAGGAATACCATTTTGGAATCAGAACCTTAATTTCCTTCGATCTGTCATTGAAACATTTGGAAAATCAACAAAAAAAATTTGACCTTGTTTTTTTGAAAAAAAACATGATACCCCTTATAAAATTTTCAAAAATTGGGTCCGATTTTCGATAGCCAGATTTTGATGAAATATGGTAGTACTCGAAGTTCTATGATCGGGAAGGTATATTACTTAACGATCGGACAATTATTGGCCAAGTTATGACTAGTGAGGCTTTAAAAAAAAGGGTTAGGATCTGGGATGGAGGCTTCTCCCAAATGTTTACTTTTAACCCACTTTTTAGACAACAAAGTAGCCATTTGGCATCCGATTTTAAAACGGAATACCATTTATAAATAAGGAAAGCATTCTGACTTCGAACTGCGTCAAAAACTTATTAAAATATAAGGTAAAAAATTTTTCATTTTTTGGCCAAAAATCATGATGGTACCCCTTGCAAAATTTTCGAAAATTGGATCCGATTTTCGATAGCCAGATTTTTACGGAATATGATAGTAGAAAGTATTCCAAGATCAGAAATGTATACCATTTGACGATCGGACAACTATAGGCTAAGAAATGGTTATTTCGGCTTAAAAAACTGGAAAATAGCCATGGGAAGGAGGGTATTTTGCTTCCTAGTTTAATACTGAAAACCAATTGTGATCTAATTGTCTTCGAAGTTGAATTGTTGGAAAAAAAGTCATGATTCAGTATCGTATTGTCGATTGCATGTGAAGTGGGTGATTGCTTTTTGAAATTGTAGCCCAAAAAAGTGTGGCCTTGCACCTGAAAGAACCTTAATCCCATTTCGCCAAATAACGCCATTTGAGTTAAAGGCGTTAGGACATTTTGCCTCGTCAAAAAGTTTACTTACTACCAAGAGGATGTGCTTTTTATCAGAACCGGGTGTGGAGTCAAACCAACCACATCTAGCTTCTCATAATTTAAAGTTTTTATTTTTTTAAAATCATTTTTTCCATTTTTATTTTAATTTAATCATTGGGCCCTCCGCGACCGTAGTGTATAACCAAACAAATAATGTTCCTGCTCTGAACTGATTCTCTCATTTATTTATATTTATTTTAATTTTTATTTTAATTTAATCATTGGAGCCTCCGTGACCGTAGTGTATAACCAA
>JAJJHT010015723.1:931852-958461 GCA_021223865.1 Drosophila pandora | reverse complement strand
CCCGATCTGGCAACGCCGTACATTTTCGGAATCAGCGCCCCAAAATTAGTCGAATTGCATCCAAAGATCGCCGAAATCGGGCAATCAATTTTTCAGCGAAAATCGGAAAAAAGGATGATGTAACCCCTTTCCATTTTTTCGAAAATCGGGTGGAAAATGAATTGTGCGATATCGAAAAACTAATGATGCAGTTCGAAGGACATTCGAGTCCTGATTCCGAAAATGCACTGCGTTGCCAGATCGGACCAGAAATGCGCTTTCTGGAGCAAATATCTCGGCCATTTGTGGCCCGATCTGGCAACGCCGTACATTTTCGGAATCAGCGCCCCAAAATTAGTCGAATTGCATCCAAAGATCGCCGAAATCGGGCAATCAATTTTTCAGCGAAAATCGGAAAAAAGGATGATGTAACCCCTTTCCATTTTTTCGAAAATCGGGTGGAAAATGAGTTGTGCGATATCGAAAAAGTAATGATGCAGTTCGAAGGACATTGGAACGCTGATTCCAAAAACGCGCAGCGTTGCCAGATCGGGCCAGAAATGCGCTTTCTGGAGCGAATATCTCGGCCATTTGTGGCCCGATCTGGCAACGCCGTACATTTTCGGAATCAGCGCCTCGCAATTAGTCGAAATGCATCCAAAGATCGCCGAAATCGGGCAATCAATTTTTCAGCGAAAATCGGAAAAAAGGATGATGTAACCCCTTTCCATTTTTTCGAAAATCGGGTGGAAAATGAGTTGTTCGATATCGAAAAAGTAATGATGTAGTTCGAAGGACATTGGAACGCTGATTCCAAAAACGCGCAGCGTTGCCAGATCGGGCCAGAAATGCGCTTTCTGGAGCGAATATCTCGGCCATTTGTGGCCCGATCTGGCAACGCTGTGCGTTTTTGAAAATGGCTGCTCCGTTACTGGCCTGATAATGTCTGAAAAAATTAAAAAAGGATTTAATCCTTTTGAATGCGAGGCTTATTCCCCCTTCCAAATGGCATCACTTTTTCACACAACTACATAACTAAAGAGACACCCAATCGTTGGGTTACAAAGAAGGACACACACACATCACTTGCACTAGTTTCGGCTAGTTTAAAAGGATAGCCGTAGAGTAGCCAATGGTCATCCAACAAGACCAGAAATAGGGTCAAACTATCCAGTGTCCCAACGAATTCCTGATACCCTTTATGTTTCCATTTAAAAGAAAAGTAACACAAGATTGCATTGGAAGAGTGAGAATATGTGCGTATGTGAAGGGGCTCAGTGAATTGCTGCGGTCAGGGTTGAGTCCTTTTGAAAAGGATAAGCAGTTGGGGTAGTGGCGTGTGTCTGATTATACATAACGGTTCATTGCCTACAGTTAACAAAGGTGTGGGTGGATGAGTGGGTGGTTGGGTTTGAGGGCGGTCAGCAAGAACTCCGTCTAATCACTGTCACATGCAGGCGTTGCTTACGCATTCAAAGCGAAGCGAGACAAAGGATAAATCCGGATCAAGGGAGCGGGCATTGCTGGACAGGACAATGCAGCTATTAGTTCAGAGTGAGGGGTATGAGTCTGAGGGAGGTGGAGGTGGAGGAGCTCAGTGGCCTGCTGTTAATTCGATTAATTACAACAATCAGCGGCATGTTTCATGTGGCAGCGACAGCGACAGTTCGCTGCTGTGGGGCAGTAACCATTGCAGAAGCTTAACAAATTGCCCGATGCTAATGACACGGCCCTCCCGCATGACCCCCCTGACCCCCTCACTTGAACTGAGCTACTTCTATCCTTGCCACACAGCCCAACAATCGAACCATAATGACAATGATAGATTTGCCAATATCTGTCATGTTTATGGCCAAAACAAAAGAAATGGTCTCGAGCCGTCCCGAGACTCCAAGACATTGATGAAGAGCCGAAGGAGAAAGCATGAAGGGGGAGGGCGTCGTTGGAACAACAGAACATAATTGGATATAACATTTATACGCAATCATTGGCAGATTGCAAAACGATTAAGCCAACCCTCGTCGTCGCAATCGCAGAGAAAGCTGAAAAAGAAAGTACACTGAGACAAGTTTATCTAAAGCGTAGGGATTATTATTAGAAACCTACCAAGAAATTGCTTAGAAAAATCATTTTTTAAGGCTCTAATAAATCTTAAATTTATCATTTTATTTGGCCAGTTTATACAACACTTTTTGTCCCAAAAAGAAACAGCAGTTGGCTAATGAAGTAAAAACAAACTGGCTGTCGAAGAAAATCTAATCAGGCAAAGACCTAGCCAATTTCTCCCCCTTTCTTTCTTTTTTTTTTTTGGCCAAAAATAAATGCGGGCCGAGGTGTGGGCTAAGGTGGAGGCGTGGCAGTTCATTTACTCACACTACCCAAGGCTAACGTTAACGTTTTTCGAAACAAAATAGAAACAATCAACTTAATTTGGCGCCCGCTGAAAGCCCTGTGGCAGATAAATTAAGTCATTAGTTCGAGCTGGAATCCAGGAGGGGGAGAAGGAGGCAGATCCTTTTTCGGGGGATGAGGAGGATGAAAAGTTCCTGGCTAAAGTGGAAAATAAATTGGCAAACGTTTGTTTTGAGATTAACCGCGATTAGAACATTCAGGGATGGGGGGATTTTTGGGGGGGGCGAGGACTTGTCGGAGGAGTTGTCGGAATGGGGAGGGAATCGCAGCAAATGTTGCCATTATTTGATAAGCTCAAACATGGAGAGACGGACCTCTTCCATGTCCTCCCCCCGGCTGCTCCCGGCTGTCGTGCCATGCCACACTCCCCACCGACCGGGACTTTGGCGTGTGTTTGTGTAAACAAATGGCAAATGCGAGAATAATCGTAGGAGATTAAAAAGTTTCATGCGCCCGCACAAAAGCAGGGGGTAAAAGCAGGACGCAGGACGAAGGACGAGGGACGCGAGACAAATGAGTGGCGCACGTGAAGCGTCTAGCCTTGTCCGTATCCTGCCTTCTGCCGCCTTCACCTCATTGTCCTTGGGCCTAGCTAATTTATGGCGCCTGCATACAAATAGCTTTGGGTTTACCCCTCACCCCAGAGCCCAGATCCTGGCACACACACACACACACACAGAAGCATACAGATAAGGACTAAAACTATCCCCAAACTATTGGAAGGAATTGAATGAGCTGGCTGCCGAGAAAATCCCCAGATTCCATATATTCATCATTTAAAGATCATTAATATGCCAGTTATGCGGGCTAACCAAGGATATGGACTTGGACTAAGGTCTAAGGATTTAGGTCTCTGTAGAGACCATTAGGACATATCCTCCTTCGACTTATGAGGAAGTCTTCTATAGGAAAAGTCCTTAAAATACCTAATTATTACGAAAAAAAAATCCAACTATCTAACAACTGAATTAAATGACTCTCCCTCACTTTCCAAAACTTTGTTTAGAATTCGAACAACAATTGACTTTGGTACAAAAAAACAGGACCTTTGCGCTTTTTGTGGCAGAATGTGCATTTTGTTGCATGCAACCCGAAAAGTTTTAATTAAATCATGAACACTGCCACACGTTATAAATACTAAACGAGGGTTGGTGGGTGGTGGCGACAGTGAGGAAGACAAATAGCTGCAACAACCGGGGTTGCAGGGGTGCACCACCACCACCACCACCACCGCCACCACTACCACCCCTTTTTTCTCCCAGTGCAGTTGTAGTTTGTCTGCATCAGATACGAAAAACTATATTTCAAAAAAAAAAAACCTCTAACAGAGCTCTGTTAGTTAACAGTGATGGTTCTTTTTTAGCTTCTTCTTCTTTGGCGCCTTATCCTTGCTTCCTTTGGCTCCTTCGGTGGTGGGTTGGGTTGTGGGGGCTGTGGGGGTTGGGGGGGCCAATGGGCGTTGCCAATTGGTAAGCATTTCTCTCTCTCTTTCTTGCTATCTATCCTGCTCACTCTCTCTCTCTCTCTGGCTGTGTCGCGCGAAGGACTCTCCTCAAGACGAAGGACGAAGAATGAGGACACGACGACGCTGATTTGACATTTGGCCACACCCACACCCATTTGAGTCATTGGGGTCAGGAGACATCCCCCTCCAACCCACACCAGCCAAGGGAGTGGGGGATCCTTGGCGTCCCTTGATTGGCCCCAGGCAGGATAATGCGGTGTGGGATGAAGTTACTAGGCAGGACAAAGCATATTTACGACATGCCCCAAAGTGCATTGAGAGAACTATGGAGACAAATGCGGCAACTAACCCCATACCACTCTCATGCCAAAGGACCTCCAGGACTAAAGCTATTTCTTTGATCTGCGAGGTGGCGTTTTTTTTAAGGATTTTTTAATCCTGGCTCTGAGATAGTTAATAGTTTTAAGGAAACTCTACTTTATATCCTTCAAGGTGCAATTATCCTTTGAACCTAACCACAATAAATAGTCCATCTCGTTAGATTTCAAACACAATTAACTATTATTATCCTGTCTTGGCAACTAATTTAATACGAAACCACAGGACTAATTTCCTCGGAGTTATGCCAGGACATTTTTTTGGATAGCTGGAAGGAGAAACTGGAAACTGGAACAGGATATTCAAGCGAAAACAAGGCGCATTCTGGAATTTTCACTTTGAAGTTGACACAAACACATTACGAGTTGACGAGATGGGGAGCTGGAGTTGGAGTTGGAGAGTCCTCCAGTCGCATTACAATGCCAAGGACTAGAAAAAGGGGTTGGCCAGGACCGCAGCTTAGACAAATTGTTTCTTATGCATATTTTTTGTCTGTGTTGTCATAGCATCAAGTTAAATTATGCCGAGTATTTGTGTAATTAAAACATGAAAAGAGTTTTATGGCGCAAACTCGTTTAATTAAGCCTCCTGTGACGAGTCCTTTTTCTGATAGCCTATTTCATTTAGCAATGTCAGCTATTTCTTCAAGGCTTATCCTCATATTTTTGAAATTCTTGGCCACATTTTTCTATTCCTTTCCACCCAAAATAAGAATAATGATTGACAAGCCTGGTGTCCTGGCGAGCCGAATTGAAACATTATTTTTATATAGATTTTTATGACCGAGGGGACATTGGGCCGATAAGCAGTCGATGGGACAAAGGACATTTTCATAAGCACTGATACTCTGATTATGACACCAGCGTGGTGGAGGAGGGAGGACATGAGCAAAGACAAAAGGACACCACCCCCCCTAGGGCAGCTGGGCCTGGGTGGAAACAAAAGTGCTGATAAAAACCTACGTCTTTCTGATAAAACTATATACCCCAAGGATATGAGGTATGGGGTATGCGATGGTGGAAGGACCTCCTCCTCCTCCTCCATCCTAGTCTCACATGTGCACAAAATCGAAATCTATAAATGACTTTTATTGTTATGGCCTGCGGCGACAGCAGCATCTTATCCATGGCCGGATCCGGAATCCAAGGATCCGCATCCAATATGTACCAAAATAATGTCTAAAGACAAGAAAGGCGGAAAAGTTTGTCCGCCTAAACCGTATACCGTATATTGAAAAGATCCGTATCTCCATGGCGAAAGTTTTGCGGTCGTTTTGCAGACAAAAGACGAACGCGTGTTTCCTTTTAAAGTTTCATTAATCAATGGGGTCCTTTTATACATACATACATATCTCACTGGAGTGTGAGACGATATGGCTCCTGATATGGCGGCTGTGGCTGCTCCTGCCTGTTTTATTATTTCAATTGCATGGATAGACTCAAAAATATGAAGCATCATTTATCAGCCTACCGTTTGGCAGTGCTGTCTGGGCTGTGGATTTGAAATTGGCAGCGACAATGCCGTGATTAATGGCCGTCAAAAGCGAAAGAGTCAACAAATGTCAGCCACCAAGCTGGCACATTTCTGTACTGCAAGAAATTGTAGCATACTTTTGTGGATGACGGCAGCCCTCCCACCTCCCACTTGAAAAAAATATTCCACACATTTTTGATTTAATTTTTGTGAAATTTTTGTTAATTACATTTATTGTTTCATTTTTTTATATATTTTTTTTTTAATTTTTTTTCTTTAGTTTTGATTTCTTTCATTTGCATTGCTCTTCTTCATGTTATTATTGTTGTATTTGTTTTTTTGTTGAAACACACACACAGATTCAATACATACATATATAAGAGTGAGTGGGTGTGTGTGTGTGTGTGTGAGTGTGTGTGTGGATAGTGTGTGTTTAGATCCATGTATAATGTATAAGTCTAAGCGGGTTTATCTTACACTTTAAGATAGTTTTTTGATTTAACTTTATCCATATAACAATACGATACAAAAAAAAAAAAACGAATGGGTAATCGTTCTTACTTAGATCTGAGATTATCATATGTATATAATATATATTATTACGATATTTAACATATTCGGTAATCCATAGATAGGTAGTATTGTTAATCAATTATCATTTATCGTTTATCAATTATCGTTTATCGTTTATCGTATAGATTAGAGACTGATGCTTATACACACACTTTGGTTTCTCCTAATTACGCATATTGATTACGCTTTTTTTTAACTTTATACTTTAACTTTAGATTGCAGATACAAAAAAAATATATATTTAGAACGTACACCCACGTATACACATATTGTAACTAGTTTTTCTTGGTTATACATTGTTTTTTTCTTGTTTTTGTTTTTTTTTTAGATACACACACAAAAGTCCTTAGCTTTACATATCCACTTTACATATAATAGTTCTCCCAAACGGAGGATCTAGAAATTGGGATATTTCTTATAGGGGGGGGACTACAAGTTTGATCTCTAAATTTATAGTTTCAGCTTTTTTTCTGTTTTTTTTTCTCTATACAACGTCCGCCGTGGAAAGAATATTCGCTATCCGCCGGTTAGCCTCGCACTAAACTAAACTTAAATAATAATCAACAACGGTTGCTCCAACAGACTTAAAATGGAATCAGAACAAAAATTAGATGCGCTTAAGTCGTGTGCAGAATGTTATTCAATATTTACATATAAATATATTAATAAATATACATATTTATATATTTCTTTCAATATTTCAAGTTCACTTTGCCAATCGCCCGCTCGCTTTCTCTCTCTCCCTTCTCCGGCCATCATAGATCCTGGCCTATTAATCGAAAAATGATCGGTGGGATCTCGATAACCGATAGACATCTCTCTCTCTCTCTTTTGTTTTCTATCTCATGCTTTTTTTTATTTATTTCTTTTCGTTTTTTTTTTTAACTTTTTGGCACTGCTTTGAATTTGTTTTGGCACCGCACGCTTCGAGCGTGAAAATAAAATTATTTATACATATATACGATAAATATATAATCGATTATAAATATAATCTATATGGAGTATGACGAGAAAAAAAATTTGTTATTGATTTTGCTCTAAAAAAGTCAACAGCTTACAGGGAAAAATATTTACAGGTCCTGGGAGAACAAAAAAAATCATTAAAAAAAAGCCTTAAAAGCATATATCAGGGGGTGGGTGGAAGGATGTTTTTGAGGAAGAAAAAAAATGTTTTTTAAATACAACTAAGTAAAAAAATATTGTCGCTTAAATGTTATATCGATCTAGACAGTAGGTTTCTTCCCTTAACTTCAGCAAGCAGTTCGTGTACTTCTAATAACTAAAAACTAGATCTTCTCTCTTTTCTTTTTCCGATTTTCGATTTTTCCGATTTTCTCCCTTAACTATAAACCTAAAAAACTAAAAAACTATAAAACTTTAAAACTATAAAACTTGAACTCAGTCAAAGCAAACGAAGAGTTGAATTTCGATTTCGCATTTATCGATCGACCGGATTCTTTCCTTTCCTTTCCGTTAATCGTGATTTTTTCTATCGATTTCTATCGATTTTTTGTTTGTTTCATTTTCAGTTGCGGTTGTAGAACTTTCTTTGGTAGCGCTTGCAGCCACTGCTAATGCTGCCAACGCCTCCTCCTCCTCCTGCTCCTCCACCGGATCCACCAGCGGATCCACCTCCAACGACATGTCCACCTAGTCCACCTCCTACTCCCGCTCCGCCACCGCCCAAGCCCAAGCCCATGAGCTGCTGCTGTTGCTGTTGGTGTTGCTGGTGATGTTGTTGCTGTTGCTGTTGCTGCTGTTGTTGTTGCAACCCAAAACCGCCGTAGAACGGCTGCTGTCCCACTCCCACTCCCACACCAACGCCCATCACCGATCCCTGTCCAGCTCCGGCAGCACCCATGCCCAGGGCTTTATTTTAGCTGGACGCTCCCAGCTGATTCTTCATGTGAGCGGCGGCGGCGGCAGCGGCTGCTGCTGCGGCGAACGGTGATCCGCCTCCGGTCGGTGTCTGCGGTCCATTGTTGTTGTTGTTGTGATCACCGGGTGTACGGGGTCCGTTCACCATGCCACCGACGCCAACACCCACTCCATTGACATTCGATCCGGGTCCGCCGCCGAGGAGACCGCCGGGCGCATTCTGGCCGCCGGCTGCTCCGGTGGGCGAGCCCTGGCCCAGGGAGGAGACATGGCGCTTCAGCATCGGGTGGTTGGCCATCGAGGCGAAGACCAGGCGCTCCTCGTAGTCGTACTCGCACAGGATCTTGTTCTCGCAGAGATAGAACCGATCGCCCACACAGAATCTGCAAGGAAATTAAGAAAAAAAAAAGATTATATTTTTTATTTCAATTAAAAAACAAGCTTGAAAAATACAATTCACTGTTGCCTTGCCCCTGAAATCTCATAGGAAGTGGAAACGATTTTTCCACACATTTAAGCAAGTAGAAGCAAAGTATCCTGCGCATCCTTCGCATCCTGCCGAGCCTGGGCAGGGGCTGGAGTGGAGATGCACAAAGACAAAGATGACAATTGACAGCGGTTAGGAACAGTCATTTGGCTGGCAACTGTTACTCCAGAGTGAGATCCGGTGAGATGGATGTCAATGGAAAAACAAAAGGACCCCCAAGGAGCCCAGGATGCCAGGATACCGGGAGACAGGACCAGCCAGGACAACGACAAGGAAGTCAGATAAGAGCCGGTAAACGTCGCTCTTCGCTGTCATAAAAAATACAGAAATATAAAGAAAAAAGTTTGCGGAGTGCAGTGTTTCAGGGAACTGCAAATAAAGTTCCAGCCAATCGTCCTGGCCAGCCAGGAGTCGCCGTCCTTTGTCACAATATTTATTTTAGCACCTGTGTGAGCAGGTACGACAGCCAGCCACGCCCACACTCGGAAAAAGCAAACAGAAAAGAGGGTTTCACCATTGCACTCGAAAGCCAAAAATAAAAATATAGAAATATAAAGACTTTTGGAAGCAGACGAATTTTGTATGCACTTTTGGGTGGTATTCGAAGGACTTTTCTAGGTAAATAGATTCCAAGTCTTATAAGGAAGTTAGGCTTCTGGCTTTTGGGGTAAATTTTGCCAAGAAGTAGTGGATACATGTCTTAAAAGTAAGAGTATACAGCTTCAAAGCCAAGCGAATAGAAGAGACTGCAAACAAGCGGACAGATTAGAGGTTTCTGAGCATCTAGTTGCCTTGCAGTTAGTTTGCGGACTAAAATATAAAACACCCTATCTAAAAAAATAAGTAACCAATGGATTACCTTTCTCTCTATCCCAAAATATATCTCACTTCCCTAAAATACCCCCCAAGATTTATGTCTCTCAAGCACTTAACATATACCCTTCGATCTACATCAATCTTTGGGGAACCACCAAACAAAGCCCCATTCCTCCGTCTAGGCAAAAAAACAAACAAAAAATATAAAGAGAAACGTTTAAAAGTTTGACAAGTACATGTGGCATTTCCATAGATCCGATCCCATGGCCATGGACGTGGAATGGGTAAATCAGCTTACAGCAGACTTACAACGGATATGAAATTTGGCTTTTGATTTACGTCAACATTTTTTGGCCTGCTGGTTTCAGTTGCGTTCAGTTGCTGCCCAAAATCGATTGACGGACAGAGGGGCGTGGCACTACGCCCATGCAACCGTGGAACAGAAAATCCACCCACCCACCTACCTACCTACCTACAAAAAATGTCCATATATCGCTTTGTTTATCTACCAAAAAAATAAAAATAAAAAAGAGTCAACAAAGTTTTAAAAAAAACTTTTTCTTTTCTACTTTTGCATTGAGAGCACCTGTGACATGGACACGGCGGACAGGGACATGTTGATAAGTGAGTCCTTGTCTGGGATGTGGGTGTGGGTGTGTGTGTGTGTGTGTGTTTGCAGGATTCGCACATCCGGGCAAGAGAAGAAACCAACAGCAAATTGTCAACAGGAAGTAACCAAACGGCAGGAATACAAAAAAAAAATTGCAGAAAAAATTGTTGCCTGGACGAATGATTTGACTTCAGCACAGCCTGGGATTCAGGATTCAGGATCCTGGGAAGAGGATGAGGATGTCGTCGTCGCTGAATGTTCCTGACGACAGGAAATTATGCAAACCTCACCAGACGGAACCAACTGCAATGCATTTTTGCAACATTTTTCCCAAACAACAGCAACAGGAGGAAGAATCAACTGGAAAGGAAAACTCTCTCTCTCTTCGCTTTTTTTCCATTTTATTTTTCATTTTTTATTTTTTGTGAGTGTGTTGTTTGTCCAAAATGAAAGCCCGCATTTTAAATGTGGCCAAAAGCATTAAAAAACACAAAAATAAAACACCAGATGTGGGATGAGGGGGAAAAAAATGTGGCCGCCGGCCAAACGAACACGCCTCAATGGATTTTTTCGGCAATGGAATTAATTTACGTAAAAAATTGATTAGCCAATGGGTTTGTGAAGGAGAGAGTGTTATTTTTTATCCAAAGAGTGATATTTATAGAGAAAAGTTCTTAAACTTTTGCATTAAAAACAAAGTAGAAAGTGCAAAGTGCAACTTTTGTTGCCAAAGTTCATTGCACTTTTCCGAAAAGAAAGAAACTTGATTCATATTTAAAGACAATTTTCGATTTTTTTTCTACCAAAATAGCGAAAACAAAAGGCCACCTTCTCCTTCCTCGATACTCTCACAATATGCCAATATGTTTTAACATTTATTTCAATATTTTTTGTCGACAACGATGCCGTGTGGCGGCATTTTTAATATTTAATGTTTGGCTCCCTTGTTGTATGAGAAAAAAAAAAAAAAAAGGGGTGATCCATGGCGGCAGAGAGGCATATGTGCGCGCCCTCATTATTAATTCAGAAACCCGAAACGAAAACGAAACCAAAACCTGAAGCTGAATCTGAATCTGACCAAAAAGACCAAGAAGGCTACTTCACCTCCAACTCCAAGCAATACACTTATGGTATGGTGGAACAAAAAAATAATATAAAAGAATGAGGAGTTTAAAGCTCTCCAGAGTGACATTTCAGCAATTGGCCAGGTCCCATAAAATATTCGAGCCAGGGGTTCAATGCGAAATTTATGCGGTTTACATAGAAAATATATGACACTAAAGGGGTTTCTGCCCCCAACTGCCCTCATATCACTACCAATGGGCCTCAGACCCAAAACAATGTGTAAACGATGCCAATAAAACTTCAACTGCCACTTTGGGCCATTTTTTTCCTCACACAATTAACAGGGGCTACAAATTGGCCATTTCTTTTGATTTTTATCTCTTGTTTATATGATAATTTAAAGGATTTATGTGGGAGATGAGCACTTTAGGGGGTACTTCTTGAATGCATTGGGGGGAATGTGTTTCTGAAATTGAATTTTTGAGAGGTAAGCTGGGGGTTTATATTTAATTTATTGAATTTTAGAGTTATCTGAAGGGTTAGGGGTTTAAGTAGTTCTTGTAATATTTTTAAATAAGAGTATCTTGATAAATGAGAATGTAGAGCAATTTTTTGAACAAAATATAAACCATATGTTAGTCTTGAAACAACTACATAGGACTGTTCCTAGTTTTCCTCTATTTTTAAATAGTTTTAAATGCAATTTTCCACCTCCAAGTACTAATATTAGCTTATTTCTCTTGACACCTTAAATTCTTATAGATATTATTACGAAAAACTCTCCAAGATGAAGTACTTAAAGCTTACCTGTGATTACATTGCTGGCAGGCGAAGCATTCCAGGTGATAGACATTTGTTCGAGCCCTCATAACCATCTCGAAGGCCGGAATCACCTTGCTGCAAGCGGCACAATAGCCAGTGTTGCCAAACAATCTAAAGAAAATAAATAAAAATATTAAATATATTATAGATTATTAATAAAATGAATAACTAGTCACCTCAAATAGTCCCGCTTGCAGAGCATCAGGTTGCCCTTCGTATAGAGAGTGGAGCCCACCTCGCCCAGCCGGCAGTCACAGCAGCCGCACTTGAGGCAGTCCTCGTGCCACAGCATATCGAGAGCTCTCAGCAGGTAGCGGTCTTGGATGTGCTTGCCACAACCGGCGCATAGTTGGCTGCCGTTGTTGTTGTTATTATTATTGTTGTTGGCAGCAGCGGCGATGCTCTGAATGTTGCCACCATTGCCATTACCGCCTCCACCGCCGCCACCGCTACCAACTCCTCCAACAACACCACCTCCGCCGGAATTTACAACATTAACCACTCCGCCGTGGCCATTATTGTTGTTGTTGTTCCCATTACTGTTATTGGGATTGGGTCCATTGTTCTGGCCACCAGGATTCATGCCGGCGTTCTGCTGCTGCTGCTGCTGCGCCTGCTGTTGTTGCTGCTGCTGCTGCTGCTGCTGATTGGAGTTTAGCCCGACTAGACCGGGTTCGGTTTTGGTAATGTCCATAGTCATCATCTGGAAGAGAAGAGGGATGTGGGATTAGTAGGATATATTGGTATGGAGTATATATAGAGAGGAATGTACATTGGCGCGACTTAGTTCCACCAAATAGGGCGAAAAACACGCTATAAATGGCAACTTTGTGTGCGCCATCCATGCCGCTGCGGTCGCCGGCGTCTTCCAGATCTCCGAAATGCCAACGTTCGGCACAAAAAACTTGTCATAATTATGGAAATTGACGCGTTCGTCATCGTCCTCCATTAAGCACTGCATTGTCTTAATATCAATTTAAAAGAAAATCTATTCTTTTCACAAAAAATTCGAATAAATAAACACAAGAAAGTGAATTATTTCTCCGATCGGGAGGAAGCTCTTTTTTTTTTTGTTATTGAAAGAAAGTGTTGATTAAAGTTTTGACACGAGTAACGGTGCTACACAGATGCTAGCTTTCAGGCGACAGTGTTGGTAAAGGAAGGTTTTTGTTATTCAAAGCATACTTTTGGGCTGATTTTGTTTAAAATGATATGGAATTATATATATTTGTTTTTAAATATTTAAATACATTAAATAACACAGTAGTTATTTATTTTAAAAGTTATTATATCAAAAAAAAATAATATAAAATAAAAAATGAAAAAAAAAAAAGTAAACTTGGGCTCGTCCGGGAGTTGAACCCGGGACCTCTCGCACCCGAAGCGAGAATCATACCCCTAGACCAACGAGCCGATCTGAAGTTCCGCAGCCATATCACCAAACTCAAGGTCACCAGAAGCTATATAGCTTCGCTACCACTATTTCTCTACTTTTCTACAAATACTTTAAGGGTTCACTGAACTGGGTTAAAGGCCACAATGCAGAAATGCCGGAAAGGGGGTCAGAAATATGGTAACTTGGTAATTTTTCGAAATACATCTGCTTTGGCTCGATAACGATAACTGGTGCGCGGAATCCGTTTAAAAACAAAACAAACGACCGGCAACAAATCAGTACAAACAATGGAAGGCCAAAACCAGGCGACGATTTAAAATAACGAGATTTATGACAAATTGGCGCCGCTGCCGGTTGCCGGCTGCCACTGCCATTGCAAATGACCCTTGAACCCCCCCCCTATATCCCCCCTATGTCCACTTAGCCCTCACTTAAAACCCAAAACCAAAAAAAAAGCCTTGGCCCTCTCGCTAAATAGTTTGTTGCAATGTGCGAATGTTCCAGCCGCGCGAATGCATCGGGGGAAACCCTAAAAATATGCAACGCCAGAGCAGGCCGTCTTGCACCCACTCTACACTGGAAATAATTGAGTGGTTTTTAATAAGAAATTAATTATAAATTAAGGGAATAGCAGAGATTGGAAGATAAGAGGAGATTTATCAGAAATCTAATTTATATATATTATTATTAAGGCATATCTCATGTTTAAATTTGAATTTTTCAAACATATTTTATTTAAAAAAAATATATATTTATTTTTCCAAGTGAAAATTGTAACCCTTTCCCTGGCTGGGGAAAAGTGGACACAATGTGTGCTATGTCTGGGCCTCTCTACGCTTTTCGTTGATTGCCCTCGTCCGTGTCCATGTCCGCGTTGTCCGCTTGTCCGCCTGTCCGTCTGTCCGCCTGTCCGCTTGGCCAAATGGCTCGCATTAAGCCCTGCACCATGTAGCGCCAACTGTGACCTCGACCTGGCCATGGGTGGGAGGGGGCAGCTGCTGGAAATGACTTTAATTAGAGGGTCGCCTCTGGAAAGCCTACTACCCAGACCCAGATCCCAGTCCCAGACCCCCAGATTTTCGGGGCAGAACAGTCATCAGCAGTTGATGCCCTTAGGGGTGGAGAGGAGGGGAGGGGAGGGGAGGGGATGGGACTGCAACTGCACTGCCGACTCATAAAAATTCAATCAAATCAATTTATGTAAATTTAACGCGACGCGACTCTGCCACCAACAAGGGGGCAGGTGAGGGGGTGAGGCAAGCGCATCAAAACTCAATTTTTGGCAGCTGCAACATGAAGGCAACCCCTTCTCCTGGTGGCCACTCCCCTATCTCCACCCAATCGCCACAAATCGAGTCAGACTGTATTGTTATTTAGTTTTTAGACAAATAGATTTTCATTTGCAATTTCATTGAATTTTTTATCAAGCCACATAGTGAGTGTAGCCCCTCATTGCCGATTCATATTCAGACTCTTTCTTTTTGTTTCAGTGTACAATTAATTTATGCATTACATTCCCACAAAATGCTTTTCAATTTGCATCCAATTTTGGGGTTTCCGATTCAAAGATACGATAAAGTACAATGGAAAATGATCTTTTTTGGGGTTTTCCGATTCATATTTGATTGATTGATTTTAGTTTTTAGTTCATGTTTTTAGTTACTAATACTAGGGGGGGAGTTGCGGGGGTGGTCGAAAAACTGCAAAGGATTTCCGGACCCAACCCCTTCCCTTTCTTCAGGACTAATTGCGCGACCAACGACACTCATTAAAGCCAATCAATATTCAAATTTCATGTGCCAGGAAGGGCAGGCCAGGCCGGGGCCAGAGGCCAGAGAGGGTCTGGTAGAGTCCATAATACCCCTTAGTACCTTATAGAGTACCCCTTTGGGGCATTTTCACAGTTTAGTTTGCTAACTGAGAGGCGGTGTGGTGTGTGTGGTTCGAGAGGAACTCGATCCGTTTGCCTTCCATTCCGTTCCGGACGGAGTGCCCTATAATTATGCATATGCATGTGACCCCTCGGTTCAGGGTTTCAGGGTTTTGTGTCGCAACTTAAACCCTTTTTAACCCCAATTTCGAGGTCCTCGAGGCTAGCTCAAAATTACACCTTTGCACGCAATTTAACGGAAGTTACTTGCTTGACCATTGAACACAGAACCACTATACCCCCACTATAGCCCCACTTGTCTTGGAAATTAAGTTGATTTCTGCGGTCGGTTATGTTTATGGTTTATTTATTTATTTGCTGCAATTTTGTGTCAGGTTCTAGGATCCTGCAACCCTTGTTTATTTTTTTGTGTGTGTGTGTGGCGATTTTAATGACGCTAATTAGTGACGGAGCTCATGTGACAAACGCACCAACCCTTCCGACCCGGAGGGGGGCTAGGCTATTGGGGGTTAAATCACTGCACGTCCTGCTGACGTGTCTGGGTCCCCCCTCATACCCCTAATTGGTAATTAATTTATTTTGCATAATTTTTCGGGGGTGACTCTGTCCCCTCCCTCTCTCTGTTGCAGTTTATTTACCTTTTTTTTGGGGCCTTTGGCCTCTGGATGGCAAAAGGTGTCAAAAAGTGCGAATTAAGTGCGAATAAACGTGCTGAGCGTGCAGGGCAACTGGCCACGCCCCCTTTTTACACACAGGACATCAGTCAGACACCTCTCTTCCCCAACCCCCCCCTGACCGGCCACCTGTCGTCCCTCGTAAATGTTGCATCGAAGTCATGGCAGGCAAAAATGGAAATTTAATTCTGCGGCAGTGTGCTGCGGCGGGAAAATGTCAGCAAAAATATATTTTATAATGAAATTATGCAAAAATTAAAATGACATAAGTAGGCGAAAAAAAAAGTTAAATAAAAGGGGTATAATTGTTTTAAATTGTTTACGGTAATTAGGGAGTGAATATGTTTTAAAAATGTATCAAAAATAAGCAAATAAATTGGGAGATAATAGGATAAAAGGGTTTTAAATATTATATTTCCTTTAACAAAATATTTAAAATTAATAACAAGTTTATAAAAGCTTTAAATTGAAATCTTAAAAAAGCAAAGTAAATAATAAAATATTAATAAACTTCAAACTTTCTTAAAGAAACGACTTCCACACGTGACTTCTCAGCCAAAAAAGGCAATGTCCTGGAATGTCCTTTGCTCATGCAAGGCTTCCCACTGTTTTCTCCCCCTCCTCTCCTCCTTTTTTTTATTATTTTAATATAAAAAACTCTGAAAAAAACAACAAATTACGAGGGAAACACTACAGAAACTGAAGAGGGAAAAACAAAAAAATGAAAAACGTCAAGTACGCGACATGAAAACTAAAAACAAAGGAGGCTCACAATAAAAAAAGTATAAATAACAAGAGAGGAAATTAAAATAAAATAGAAGGAACAACAACAACGAGAAGAAAACAATCAAAATTCATTTTTTAATTTTTATGCCATAAAAATGCAAACGAAGAACAATTCCAAGGAGTGGGTGGTTCAAGTTTCTCCTAAGAGGGTTGGGGGCTGTTTTTTTTTTTTTTCTGACTCTTGTAATGGCAAAAATGGTCACCAGAGAGGCCAGCACGAAACAGGTGTATAATAGTGGGTGGTTCTGACTACAAAAAAATGAGAAAAAAAATAAAGAAAAAGTTCTGAAACGGTTGCGACATGTTTCATGCCAGTTATATATACATATATATTGTTTTTGTTCGTGTTTATTTCAGTTTGAAAAGTTTTCTTTAGGTCCTTTGGCCCGAAAGCTAGCCAACAAGAGGGAACAATTAAATTCCCATTTCATGTAATTGCGATATAGAGAAAATCCTTCACTTGAAGGTCCTTAAACTGCCATAAATACTAATCAAACTCAACTGCACGCCCATCGAATGCGATTCGACAATGGGGGGAATGGAGGTCTTTGTCACATGGACATACATATCCTGGCAGGCAGGACACTTGAAGGGCCATCAATATGTGGAGAAACACTTGGTCCTGTCAGCAACAGTAATCGACAGCCGGTATCCAGCGACAGGCGACAAAAATGGGGTTTTAGGATTTATGATTTTTAGTTGGGGGGCGGTTGGTTCTAGTTGGGTTTAGGGGTTATTATTTTTATACATATATCCCTTAGATATAATGATTTATTTTATTATTTTAATTGTTATTTATTTATAAATATTAAATACTTTTTATTATATTAAAAAAGCTTGCAATTTTTTAGGTTTCTGAAGTCAAGAAGCCAGGAAAGTGAGAGGGAACTCTCTTTTATTGTCTTAAATTTACTATAAAATTTCATGATTTATTTATAAAATCCCCTTTATTTAGAAATTTTAGTGTCTGAATTTGGGAATCTGGTTGTGAAGTGCCAAGTGTCCCATCAGCACCTTGTTGTTTCAACAATTCGATGGAACAAATGAACAAACGATGCCACACACACTCAGCAGCAGCTCCAGTTCCACTTCCAGCTTTCAGCTACCCCATCCCAGAAAACAATCTGCCACCATTCCGGAATATTTCACTCTCCTTCCGGAATCTGGAATACGGACAAAAAAAAAAATAAATAAAAATCAACCCGTATTGGTGGCTTTGATTTATGTGACTTGATGTTGTTGTTGCAGTTACACTTGTTGTTACTTTTTATTGTAGTTGTTGTTAGAGTGTTTATCGTGTTTATGGTGGCAACATATGGATATGGATATGGATAGGAATACGGATACGGATACGGATACATTCTTTTCAAGGGCCAGGGTAGGGGAAAAGAAACAAAATGTAGAGTTATTGTTGGAATTATTTGTTAATCTATTTGATTTCCTCTTTTTCTCTCTCTGTTGAGTGAGATTTATGCCAGAGCCAGGGCTGTTCTTTTTCAGAAAACAAAAATTACACGAAATAGATGTCAACTGCATATTGTGCTTTTATTTTTGATTTGTTGGTCTTATTTTTTATAAAGAAATATTAGGAAGGAGAGGGTGTATGGAGGTTACACTTCCAGAAGTTTTAGAAACTCTAAGGAGGAAGTTAAGGCAGTTTTTATATAGAAACTGTAAGATATAGTCTTCTAATACTAACTATTCTTAGTTAAATACTTTCCAGCCACATAAACAAGGCTCTTTACAAAATCTGAACTTAATAGCTTGCAAACTGAGGCTACAGCTTAGCTTAGAAGCATTTTGGCGGACAAACGGACACGCGGACAGGGCCTATATTTTCTCTAAAGGGATTAAATAGCCCCCAAAAGCCCCCTATACCTTTAAATAAATATATATCTCTTTATATATATTTGTAGATCTTGGCTTTGGAATTTTTATTAAGTTGTTTTATGCCTTGTGTCGTTCGCTGTTATTTCTTTCTGCTTAAACAATTACGACAAATTGCGCTTTTATGGACCGAAGAGCATCTTACAGACAGGCACGACTGGGGGGCATGGGGCATGTGGCATGGATGGCATGGATGGCATGGATGGCAGGATGGATGGCAACACGCACACTTCATGTGCAAAGCCCACTGCGCTAATATCCGATCCGAGATCCAAGATCCAAGTTTTGAGATCTCAGATCTCTTGGCCATCCATCCGCCCCTCACTTTCTGGGTCTGGGGTGCAGCAGAGCAGTCGTTAAAGTCAAGAGACTCAAATAGAGCTTAATTGCCTCACAATGCCAAATGGAGACTGCAACCTGCTACTTGGCAACTGGCAGGCTTGCAACTTGCAACTTGCAACTTTGAGTTGCAAGCCATGAAGCGGCGTTAATTAGGTGAAAGCATCCGCCAGCAGATCGGGTCACTTCGCTCCAAAAACAAAACAAAAAATAAAAACAAATAAATAAAAGGGGAGAACGGACAAATAAAAAATGGGAAGTTGTTACAAAAAAAAAACAAAGAAAAGAGTTAAGTACCGGATAATCGGTTTCAGGTTTTCATAAAAGGAGCAGTTCTCCTTTTAAGAAGCTTTTTATTATTTTTTTCAGACCTCTAAGGAGAGTTCTGGGAAGTGTTTTTAAGTTTTTTAAATAGAATTTAGCAAGAAAAAATAGGTAATTTTGTAATAAATAGTTTATAACACTATCAAAATCAATAATCTCTAAAATAATCAAGTCAGTTTCTCAGTAAGCTATAACTTATTCTTCCTAGAACTACATAGAAGGTATAGTTTTAAATAATATAATTTTTTAAGAATTATTAATTAAGAGCTAGAAAGCTGAATTTTATAGAAAATATGTATAATAAAGCCTTCTAACCGAACCAGAAGACTCCTCTTTAAGAACTCTGCTTGTATAAAAAATATCTCTATAAATATTATTATAATTTTTTGCTAATAATTTCCATAATCCCAAGGACATGGAAATTCTTTAAGCCCACACACCTGCTGGTATATTTGACAGGGCCAATTCCATGCCCATTCCATTCCGATCCAGTCGTCCGTCGTCCCCATCTGACAGTTTCAATTAGAGTTTAACACTCGCGTTTGGAATCTTTGGGGTCTTGGGAGCTCTGTGAGCTGTGGTGGAAGCTTGGGAGAGATCCACAAGAGGATCCTCGTCCACAGATGATCATAATGATGATGAGGCCATGGAGATTGAGGAGAGATGGCACCGGACCACTGCCTCTCAAGTGGCTGGCAATTACGTTCAATTAACTTGGCCATGTTGGTAACGGATGCACCGCCAATGCCGCCGCGCCACAGTTGGTGTCCATAGTTGGAGCCAAGTTGTGGCAAGTTGGCCAAATGCGTGGCGGTTGCAATTAAACGATGGATCTTGCCTCTTCTCTTTAGTTTTCTGTTGGCCCGTTGGAGCTCCCCGAGTTAACTGCCGGCATGCCACCTAATCATAAATGATACCAAAAGGAAATGCTCCTCCAAGGCAAGATCACCACCTTGCCTCAGAGTCTCCTTGCCACCTTGCCACAATTCCCTCTGATCTTGGAGTCCAGTCACTAATTACATTGATTCTTAGACGATTGCCGAGGGGTCTGAGTGGCTACACTTGAAGAAACTCTTCTTTAAAATCATTTCAGAAGTAAATTATATTTTCAAAACAACTACCTTATTTTTTGGAGTGTCTCAGAGCAACCGTATGTGACCATTCACATGCCTCAGTTGCAGTTGCAGTTGCTGTTGCAGTTGCAACGTCAACGTCAACTTAATTAATTGTGCGTCCGGCCGGACTCCCGTTTCCCCCTCTACCCCTCTACCCCTCTCCCCCATCCTTAGTATTAGCAGCTGCTTGCCACTCAAAGTTGGTGTCCACAAAACAACTCGTTTCTCCAACAACTTCAATCCGATTCGAAGTCTGATTCAGATTCCGATTCCGAGCAATTTCTATTTGTGCGCAAATTGCTAATTTTGTGGAAAAAAAAACACATTAATTAGCGCAAAATCAGCGAGCCAAGTTCAGTTGCAGTTATTTGTTATATTTGCAGTTGCAGTTGCAAGAATGTGGCCAGCCTACCTGCTTGCCCCAATCATCAATGAAGATGTACCAACGTGTGGCATAAATATAAAAATATATATATATATTTATAATNATCTGCTTTGTTGATTAGCTTATTAATTAATGGAAGCCAAAGGAAAGGCAATCAGTGGCTGGATAGTTATTAAGTTTCCTGCTAAACTGTGTCAATTGCTGTTTGAACAGCCAGCGAGCCAGCGAGCGATAATAATTGATGATTTAATTTGCTTGTTTGAAGACTCCAGATAGAGGGTCCAGTACAATCACCCCTCTAGAAGGGGTTTCTTTTATACCATTTATCAGATATATATGTGGTATAGAATGTAGACTATACTATCTATACTGTACCATAGAATTATAGACAAACGATAGATATATCTTCTGTTCTTTGGACTAAAAGCTATAAAGGTGGCTTACTCCACTCTACTATCTTAGGTGATAGGTTATAGTATAAAGAAGAAATCCTAAATAAATAAATAAATAAATAAAATAAAAAATATATCCTATATCCTAGCCTATATTTCATATCTAGAAATCTAGAATTATCTTTAAAAGTTTATAAAAAAAAAAGTACTCTTCCTATACTCTTTCTTAAAACTGAAACTAAACTGAATAGAATACTAACTATAACTATAACCTTCCTAATAACTCCCAAAAATAACTCTTAAAAATATATTATTATAAATATGGCATAAAATCTTTATAAATCACAATATACCCTATAAAATACCCTTTAAAAACAGTAAAAAAAAAGCTCAACTTACGGCATTACAGTTAATTACATTTGTGAAACGAATCGAATCGAACCGAATCGTATATCGCCTCGCCTTGCACCAAAAATTACAGACACATTAAATAACTGGACAAGGAGGGAGGATGTTGAGGATCCCATCCCATCCCCAGATACTCCGCCCAGGACACACCATCCACCATCATCCATTCAACTGCCTCTCCACTGCCACTCCACCACATCATCTCCAGCCAGCAGAATCCGGTAGCCATTTCGGAGTAACCGGAATCCTGGCCATTCTGCATTCTGTCATTAATAACAGAGCATCATCGTACCGCCTGACCACAACAACAATGTTGCGCTACCGGGCGGAAAGGGGCGGCAAAGGCGGAAAGGGGCGTGGCAGGGTCAATGGAGAGAACGAAGACATATTTACATAAGCGATTTTCTGCAGTGCCGCCTTCTCGGTAGCCAAGTCCCCACTTAATAGGGGCAACAAAAATAATGAGGGTCGTTGAGTTTTTTAAAGAAATTTTAAGAAAAAATATCAATTAAAAATTAAATACTTAAATAATAATTTAATATTTAATATATCTTAACATAAATATTTTCTTAAGATTTCTCAAGAGAATCTTATAGAATCTCATTTCTCAAAGGAATATACTACAATATTATCCCAAAAATCAAAGAAATCTGTTTTATTCTTAGCTCTAAATTGCCTTCAAAGGTTAAGCTTACACTTGAAAAAATAGTTACTTTAGTAATTTAATAATAAATAATTCTTAAAACTAAAAATACCAAGTATTCTAATTACAATTTTCTCTAAAATCGATGTATATCTTTAAGTTTTCTTTGAAATTTTATCTAGTTCTGTTTAAGAATGTCCTTGAAATTTCTCCAGGTGTCACTGTAACCCCTCCTCCAGCCCCCCTCCTGGTGGCTCTTTCCACACAGCTGAGCACGAACCGTTTTATCAGCACGTTTACACCGTATTTACTTCATTTTAATAAAATTTCATGTGATTTTAAACGTCGACGATGTCGGTCGATGGTCGATGTCTGCGAATGAAAAGCGCAGCATCCCATTTATACACTCATATTGTGTGTGAGTGTGTAGTATGAGTGTGTGTGTGTGTGTGTGTGTGTGTGTGGGTTAAAAATGCACAATTGCCCATTCGAATGGAAATTATTTACACATTGGACACTGATTTACTTGATGGGAATGCAGAAAGCAACAACACTGCCAATGTCAGCTCAGCCAGCCACTTCGCTTTGGCTTTTTTTCAGGGGCGTGGGTTTAAAAGGGGGTTTACAAATATTTAAAATAATAACTAAAAACAAGACTACATATTTGAAATATATTTTCTTATAAAGAGAGTTACAAACAATCTATTCCTTAACCTAAAAATCATATTTATTCTTAGTTTCTTTGTTTTTAAGGAGCTGCCGCATAATGTACGCCTGGGAAAGCTAAGAAGTATGCTATATTTTTAGGAAATTCAACTTACAAGGATATCTCATATTGATTATAAAGTAAGTACTGTATACCCCCCTTGAAAATATCCTTGCTATACCCATGAACTGCATTCGAGAGCGGTTTTATGTCGGTTTATTAATATCCTTTCTGCTTGGTTATGTTTTATATGAAATTACTCAAGTGCAACCGACTGTGTTTACGCCAGGCTTTCTGTTATTGTTTTATTTTTTATTATTTTTATGCTCCACATTGGCTTCTTTTTTTTTTTCGTTTTTTTAAATAAAATATATATGTATTTTTTTATTCAAATTTCCTGGTTTTATTGTTGCTTTTAATTATCATATGCACACGAATCGCAGGGCGAGAAGTGTGTGCTTTTATGCCGCGTATGGCCGCCATAATTTAATTTCGCAATTATTTGCAATGACGCTTAATCGAAATTTGAATATTATTTATTTGAGCATGAAAAATATGGCAACAGTCCACTCGCCACTCGGGTTAATCGCCAACAACCATTTGGCCAATAAAAAAAAATGTTAACAGAAAATTATGTCTTTAATTGCATTGAATGGGGAATTAAGTCTATAGATTGGCGATAATTAACGTGATTTTGTTAACCAAATGCGGACAGACAGACACATCGGATTGTTAAACAATCAACAAAACGATTCAAACGACAACAAAATGATAATTAATTGAATAATATTATTATTATTATTTTGTATTTGGTATTTTTATTAACATTCAAATATCACGACATATCACGGTTTGCAAGTATTTAGAATTTTGTATCTTTTTTTATATCGGAACATCATCATCATCATCATTATAATCATTTTAATCTTCGGCATCAGAAGCGAGTCTCTCATAACATTTAGTCGCCTGTTTGCCTGGCATTCACTTCAAACCGAAACACCAACAAAAAGCCACAAGAGCCAAACGAAATAAATAAATAATTGGCAATAAAAATACAATTTGCACGATCATATAAGATTTTGTCATGTAATTGGCTAACTAACCGACCAACCGACCAACCGACCGACCGATTCAATGAATGAATGCCACACGATGCGATGGAGATGGATATGTGCCGGGAGGAAATACATAATAGACCGACACCGACACCGAAACCGATACCGAACCTGCCAGCACCCTGTGGTTGTAATGACTGTCCGCCTAATGGCTAATAAATTATATATACTTTGGATGAAAAGCTAACTCTGGCCTGGACT
Organism: Drosophila pandora; assembly: GCA_021223865.1. Taxonomy (NCBI): domain Eukaryota; kingdom Metazoa; phylum Arthropoda; class Insecta; order Diptera; family Drosophilidae; genus Drosophila; species Drosophila pandora. The sequence continues at coordinate 934,241 of JAJJHT010015723.1, read as the reverse complement.
TTCTTCAAGGGATAACAAAAAGAGAGATCTGAGAGGAAGGTTATAATACTCTTTCTAGAAGAGATACTCTTGAAAAGCTACTCCCTCTCTTTAACGGACACCTAAAAAGCAACCTAAGCTTTAGATCTTTTCATTCAAATAATAAATTGGCATTTTTGTTGAGTATTTTGGACATATATGTGACTCCCTCTCTTTAACGGACACCTAAAAAGCAACCTAAGCCTTAACTCTTTTAATTTAACAAACAATTTCCTAACTTTATTGAGTATTTTAGACATATATTTGACTCCCTCTCTTTAACGGACACCTAAAATCATCCCAAAAATTAAAAAAAATTATTTCCTAACATTGTTGAGTATTTATGACATATCTGTGACTCCCTCTCTTTACCCTCTCTTTAACGGACACCTAAAATCATCCCAAAAATTAAAAAAAATTATTTCCTAACATTGTTGAGTATTTATGACATATCTGTGACTCCCTCTCTTTAACGGACACCTAAAAAGCAACCTAAGCCCTAACTCTTTTAATTTAATAAACATTTTTGAGTCTTATAGACATATATTTGACTCCCTCTCTTTAACGGACATCGGAAAATTTTATTATTTTGTAGAATACCGGATATCCTCTCTAAAAATGAGTATAAATTGTTAGAGATAGATATAATCTTCCTTCTAGAACACCTTCTGTGCTATAACCCCTCCCTTAAACGGACAAATCAAGTTACCCTCTCTTAAGCGGACACTAGATGATCAAGTGTAGGGTATTAAAAAATCGTATTAACCTAAAAACTTGTCTTTTTTTTTTTTTGCTTATGATTTTAATTAGTTGCTGTGGCCGTTTTCTTTCCGTTAATTAAATTTGATTTTCGCTGCCTGGCCCGCCAGCTTCCGCTACTACTCAGGCCCTCTCTTTCTTCAGCTAGCCATCTCGCTCTATGGCATCCATCTTCGCGCTTAATTTGCTGCCTTTATGCTTTTGTTCTGATCTGTGCGAGCAGCGAGCTTCGAGCAGCGAGCATCGAGCGAGCAGCGAGCGGTAGCCCAGTCGCTTAATTGGCTGCCAATTTATTTTATTTGCGCAAAATTGCAGTTGAACCGCGCGAGAGGCACAAAAAAAGCACAAAAGCAACAAAAACTGAGGGAAAAAAATGCCAAAAGCCAGAAGCAACAATAACAAAAGCAACACATAGGCTAGCAGCAACATGTTGCGCTCCCACACGCAGTCAGTGTTGCTGATGTTGCTACACTGTACAAAAAAAATGTTTAAATAAATATTAAGATACATTTTTTGGGCCTCATTTTGTGTCTTAAAAAGGGATCTCTTGGTTCTGATCTCTTTTCTGATCAAGCGGGAAGCTCTCTTTTATTTTCTTAAGATGCTGCCGCATAATGTACGGCTAGAAAAGCAAAGAAGTATGCTATATTTTTAGGAAATTATTGCATCTCTTAGTTCTTTTCTGATTAGGGGAAGCTCTACTTTTTCTTAGGAAGCTGCCGCATATTGTACAGCCGGAAAAGCAAAGCAAAGAAGTATGCTATATTTTTAAGAAATAGAAATGATTTATTATTTGTCTAAAATCTAAAAAGAGTTTTAATACGCTATACAAAAAAAAGGCTTCTATTAAAAAAAATTCCATTTATTTCTCTCAGTGCCTTTAGAGACTGCTCTGCCGCTGCGCTGCCAATTAATACGCCGTTCTAATTTTTATGACATTATTAAGGAGGCATCGCATCGCTCGGCATCGCTTGGAATCGCCGAAGTGGCCATGATATGTCCGACTTCTGCAGCTCCAACTGAAGACTGGAGAGTGAAGACTGGAGACTGAAGACTGGAGAAGACTGAGCTAACTGAGAAGACTGTGTACTTGTGCGACATCGCTTTGGTTTGCCTTTTATGTGCTGTTTATGGAACTTAATTGTTGCAAGTAGCAGCTAAGTAGCAGCCGCAACAGGAGCTGCAACGGCACTCAGCATGTTGCTAGGCGGCTAGGGGGCTGTGGCTGTTGCCGCCGTTGAAGTTCAAGGCTCTTGTGGCTCCATCCTCCCCCTCCCTACCCCCCTCCGGCCAATTGGCGACTGACTTGCAACTGACAACATGTTGCTCCCATTTATGTGTGAAGTGGTCCTCTGTCCTCCCTCGAGCTCCCTCTTCCTCTCCCCTCTCTTTTCGGCTGCACCTTCTTCTATATTATTTTTTTTTTTTGTGTCTCCCCTTGTCTCTGCCCCTCCATGGGTTTAAGTCTGCATTCCTTGGCAGCTTCATTAACAATGTTTGTTGTTGCTACTGTTTGTTGCAGTTGCTACTGTTGTTGCTGCCACTGTTGTTGCTGCTACTGTTGCCCTTTTTGCCACATGTCTTTTGTTGTCTTTTTTTTTTTTTTTGCTGG
>JAJJHT010015723.1:917920-931537 GCA_021223865.1 Drosophila pandora | reverse complement strand
TTTTAGAAAATATTAAAAAAACATTTTTCCCTTAATAATTCCTTAGCCTTTGGCAACATGTTGCTGCCACTGCTACTGAAACTGCCTCTTCTTCTCATGTTGCTGTTGTTGTTATTGCTTTGTACAAGCAATTAAATGCCTGCTGCTTGCTGCCAGCCCCTGCCACTCCCCACCTCTGGCCGGCCAAACTTCTTTCTCCTTTCGCATCGCCTGCCGCGTTTTGTGGCGTGTTAATTAACTCAATTACGATTGCTCGTCGACGTTCATCGAAGGGGGGGGGGCAAGGGGGCAAGTGGGGCAAGTAGGAGGGGCTGCTGGCTGCACTTTTTGATAATTATAATATTTATAGCAGGCACAGTAGCGGAGCCAAGCAAATTTCCTTGCCGGCCTGGAAAAACTCTAATTAAAGCGGCAACAGAGGCAACATCGGCAGTAGCAACATCACCAGCGACAACTGCAACACAGGCAACAACAACACTAACAAGTGTAGCCATTTAATTTTATGACATTATCATGTGCAGTTATGTACGCCAGAATCGTGTATATATATTTTTAAATAAATATATATGTTGCACATAATCGAGTTGCAAGTTGCAAGTTGCAAGTTGCGTGTTTGCCTGTAGGCTGAGTAGGCTGACAAAGGGTTGTTGCATATTTATAATTGCAGTTGGCATGACGGGGCAGGTAGTAGCAACTTGCAACACTTTCCAACTTCCAACCCTGAACAGAAGCTAGGAATTTATGACAAAAATAAATAAAAAGGAGTTGGGTTTATGAGTGGGTTTTTTTTTTTTTAATTTTTTTGAGAATATGAAACCACCCCTTTTTTTCCTGATTTAATTAGAAAACACATTGACACAGAGGGGGAGGGAGGGGTGGGGGAGAAAATCTTTTAAACCAAAACCACCCAAAAATATAACTCTCAAATGTCATCCACAATACGTTTCGACTCATCAAAGTCAAATACAAACAGAAGTAGCAGCAACAGAAGCAGCATCCGCAACAACTTGTGTGTGTTGCATGCCCCATTTGCCCCAAAACTCCTCCCCTTCTTCTTGGCTGTCTGAAGCGACGCTTTAAGTTGTCATGTTTCAGACAGTTTGTTTGCTAAATTGTTTTGTAACATGATTTGGACACATTATGTGTGTGCTGCCCCTGGTTGTCTCTGTCTCTGTCTCTGTGTTTGTGTTTGTGTTTTTGTTCCTGCCACAAAATGTAGCGCCATATGGCTAGATAGATGTACAAATTTTTGAGGATATCCTCGAACACTGTTCTGCCAAAAGCCGAGCCTTTCTGCTTTTAATTAAAAAGCCATTGTCAGCGATACTCTTGATTGGCGAGAATGTCCCGCAAAAACACTCTTAATGAGCACTCTTTTAATTGGATTCGAGTCGATTTTCCAATTAAAGGAAATCAGTTAGAAATTATGATACTATTAGTACCACCTGGATCTGTATCTTCCGGTGAGTAATAGTGCTCTACTTGCAACTATTTTCGCAACAAAATCCAATTCGTTGGGGGGAAAAAAAAAGAAAAAAAGAAAAAAGCCATTTCCTCCACAAATTTGCAACAACTTCCGCTGACGGCAATTGCTAATTTGCAATTCAGGCTGCCCCCCTACCAGCCACGCCCCCTCCTCCCCTTGCCGCCCACAATGTGTCTCATACTTTACTTAACATTTTCTCTTTTAAAATTTTTGTTTTTGTTCGTCTGCTTGACATTTTCGTTTGTTGCACTGCCAAATGCGAAAAAGTGGCAATTAATTTTGTCAGTGTTGCATTTAATGGGCCCTGCCTCAAGCCTCATGCCCCATGCCTCATGCCTCATGCGGCACTGTGTGTGTTTTAGTTTTAATTAGGTTTATCTTAGAAAAAAAAAACAAATAATATAAAAAATAATAATAATTCTGCCTATCAGACTCTGGAACCCATAGGGAAACTTTCTTTGGAATTCTGGATATTCCGATTTCCGGACCATGCCCCAGAAATAGAGCTCTGTTCTTGCTAATGAATCACCTAATAACTAACTCTAATGACAATAAGCCACCAAAAGCCGGTCAAAAAAAAATAGTTAAGACTCTTTTAAGCCAAACGGCGCGACATTCATAAATTTTATAATAATTCTGGGGCTAACTTGGCCTTGAAATGCGAGCCCTGTGTGATTAAGAAGTGGGTGCTAGTCCCCCCACCCCAGTCATAAATGTAGTAGAGAACGCCCCTCTACACGCTTCTCACTCTGTTTACTTACGCACCCGAGGTCTCAGAAGCGTGAATCTCATGTGTTGAATGAATGTTGTGTGACACTTACCTGAAAAGAAAAACAAGCAGAAATAGAAGCATTAGTAATGGCTCTTATCTTATCAGAAGTATGTAAATATACAAAAGCATAGCTATAATCCCCCTCGAAAAAAATAATCATGTTCATAGCAGTGTTAACTCTTGTTCAACACATCTTTGACACATCTATCAACACTCTTAACGCCCCCCTTTTATATTTATTTTGAACTGGCAGTGAGCCAAGGCATTCATTCATCCACTCTCTAGCCCACAATCGATCAATCAGGGCTAGAAAAAAAAAAAATCACAAAACAACAATCTTCTTGGCAATTATCTCAAAGTCAGTGCTCTCGCCGATCTATAAATACCCAAAAAGTTTATTAATTTTAAAGCCAGTACCGCAGATCAGTGGCAGCAGCAGAAATGCCAAGTACCTCTCTTGCTCTCCTCTCCGCCCCGAGTATAATTAAAAATAAGTTCAGTTGACCGAAATAAATTCTAAAATCGAAACAAAGTTGCTGCCCCTCTAATTGGCATGCTGCTGACATATGTATGAGATTCACTATGTGTGTGTGTGTGTTATGTGTTCCCCCCCTTATTTATTTTTTATTTTATTTTATTTTTTTTTTCTAGCTACCATTCGCAGTGTGTTTCCTAGCCTAATTGCTTGGCGTTTTGCGTTTGCGCGCCGTCGTCGTCATCGTCATCGTAATCGTGTTCATTGCCTCAAATCGCTCGCATTGCCATTTTAATTGGTTTCTCAATTATTTGCGCTGCCACGAGGGGGATTGGAGAATACACTAACTATACGAGAGGGTCCATGGAGTGTCATATGAAGGAACAAATTATTATTGAGAAGGAAAAAGAGGCACATTAGTTTTGAAGAGCCTTTCTACACGCTTCTCAAAGAGTTTAGCCTAGAAGTCTTTTTATTTTTTATGGAAAAAGGGTATTAAAAGCATACCATTTAACTACAAAGAGACTTCCTTAAGGAGTGCCTTCCAATAAAGACAGAAAATAGATGCTCTTTAATTTTTAGCGCCCTTCTACGCGCTTCTCAAATAGTTTAGCTATGGAAGTTATATTATTTTTTAAGGAAAAGAGGTATTAATATCACATATTTGTACTATTTTAACTATATAGAGTCTTCTTGAAGCCCTTTAGAGACAAACAAAACACTCTTTACTTGCAAGTCCCTTCTACACGCTTCGCAAAAAATCTATGTATACTACTACTAAGTACTCTATAAAGAGTATCTGAAATGTGATTATCTGTACAATTTTATTTGCTATTTCTTTCTGGTTGTGCTGATTTTGGGTTTAACGATTTGAAAAATTGTTGTTAATTAATAATCAAACGTATTGTTGTTGGCCATTTGCCGTTTGCGGTTGTTATTATGCAAGTTGGCCTGCCGCATTTACATTTCGAAGCGTGTGTTGTTTCATTTTTTTTTATGCTTATGTTTGTATGGTTTTTAATTTTTAATGTTTATTAATAAATCAATTGGCTATTGCCAACAAATAAGAGGAAGAGCCCAGAGCCATCAAAGCAGTCTGAGGAATTTTAATTATAAAACAAATGCAAAAAAGCAAATAAAAACGACGAATAAATCACAGAACAGAACAGAACAGCACATCGGGCGAATCGTGATTGTCAAGAAAATTGAAATCTCAACTAATTAGTTTGTTATTCTATTTAAATCTGGAGGGTGGGCTGGCCGAGCCAATTGAACAGATGGGGGGAGGGGAGAAAAGAAAGCCTGAACTCGACCGATCTATAGGGATTGAAAAGTATGGAATATCAAATAAATAAATAAACTGCGGTAGTGAGTAAACAATAATAACGAAAGGCAATTCAATCATTTATTTAATTGTGTGCCGCTTTGCGATTTAATTGCATTGCCACTAGCAACAATAACATGAACAAATACTATTAATTAGCAATTAATGCACTCGATTCCGTTCGATGCAGTCGCGTGAATCGCTAGCTACTAGCTAGTAGCTACTTTGCAGAATTCCAATGAATAGAAATAGAAAAAAGCACAAGCAGAAAGGCAAAGCGTTAAAGAAAGCAGCCAAGAAAAAGGCATTAATTAAAAAATATATTAAAGTCTGTGATGGCGAGAAACTAAAACAACAACAACAACACTGAAGCGCGACTGAAGCAAATTTAATTAAAATATATTTTAAAAACGATGCTCGTAAAGTCACACACACACACTTATAAGTCCACAGTCACAGTCACAGTCACAGTCACAGTCAGTCACACACGTTCAGAAGTTGCACCACTAATTAAAAGTGCCCGAGCGCAATAACAACAAAAGATCACGATCTCTGGCCGTACTACGGGGCGTATGCGCAATGCCGGCGCAACAAATACAAAAAAAAACATCTATGAGAGCAATATAAAAATATAAACATATGTTGAAAACAACACCTGATCTAGAAATTTGGTGATAATTGCTTGCTGTCATAATTCTAAAAAGCAAATTGACTCTTTGGGAATACTCTATGTTTTAGAAAATTTAGATTTAGAACGACATAAATCTTAAAGGGACATATTATTCCCCAAACGACATAGCTCCTTAAGAAAATAAAGCCTTAAAAGTAAGTAGTTCTATACTATTCTATGATGCGAAATTATTTTAGAGCGACATAATTCATTAAGCAACATAATAATATTGTAAAAGTATGTAGTTCTAATCTTTTCTATGACAATTATTCAAAATAAAATTATAGAAAATTATTTAAAAGCGACATAATAATCTACAATCGACATAGCTTCTTCCGAAAAGTATGTAGTTCTATTATATTCCATCCTATAATGGAAAGCCTTTTGAGAACGACATAAATCGGCAAGCGACATAACTTCTTTAAGAAAAGATCGCCATAAAAGTGGGTAATTCTATGTCTTTTTATCATAAAAACATCCAAAATTTCCAATCAAAGCGGAAGTAATAAAAATATTAATAATTTAATTAGACAAAGACGTATTAGTTTTAGGTAGAACCTCTTTATTCTCTTTGTGTAGAAAGAGAAGCAGTAAGTAGGCGGTTGTCTGGTCGCTGGAACATTCACATTTATTTCACTTGCAATGCTAATTAGAAGCCCAAGACAAAGTCAGAAGAAATCAACTCGAAAACGCCCACGCAGTCTACCCGATCTTCTGTTATACCTTTCTCTTTTTAGTCTTCTGATACTCTAGAGAGGACTACTCCGGCCACTCCAGGCCATAAATCTAAAGCTTCTGCTCATTAAGAGCACGTTGCAAGTTGGTTTGTTGCAAGTTGCAAGTTGCTTGTTGCACGTTGCACGTCCTCTCTCTCTCTCTGTCTGTCTTTTGTTGTGAGTTTTTCATAACATAATTAACGAAAATTGAAACAAGAAGGACACATCTCCTCACCATTGTGTTCTGGTTTTTTTTTTGTTTGTTTTCCGCCCAGTTGGGGATTGTTTGCTGTCTCTTTCTGTTGCGGCCGGCCGCCTCTTTCTTCTGTGCCACTGTAGGAATTTTAATGATGACTACTTTTAGACATACACGCCTCTCCACTGATGCGAGTGTGCCAGCTCCTTGCCCCTTTTTTTTGTTCTTAAAAAGCAAAAAAAAAAACTGATCTCCAAGCACTTGAAAAAAATGAGTGTAAATGTAAGTGTAAGTGTAAGTTGCACATATCAAGAAAGTGTTAATGTCACAATGAATGCTAATGATGTTGCACGCCACAATTGGCCCTCTTTCGAGCCGCTTTCCTAACCATTTTGGCATTCATTCATTCATTCAGTTGGGCCGCCAAGACAAGCCTGGTCTAGAGCTTCTACTGCAGTTGTAATTAAAAAACAAAACACAGCAAAAAACAAACAAAGGCTCACACAGCGAACGAAAAACGTTGCCAACTAATTGGCAGCTGCTCTACGAACATATCTCTCTCTCTTTCCGGCCTCTGGATGCTGCCCCAAAGCTCAAGCCCCAATGCGATAATTGGCAGCCTGACCCACCACCACTACTACCACCACCACCATCATCATCATCATTATCGTGTTGGGCAAAAAGGCGGGGGCGGGGTAGATATAGTTGAACATTGTTAGATCGGTGTTAATGAAAGTCTTGTTTTCATATTTCGAGTCATTTGGGTGGCACAGTGGGGCAAGATAAGGGTTCTAGGGGCATAAATATCAGGTTTCTTGAAGATTTGTTCCAGTTTTCCCCGATTTTTTCTAACAAATCACTTAATTATTTCAAATAACTATTATTAACACCATTTACCAACACTATAAATTTAATAAAATTTACTTAATATCTTTCCATATCATCTGATTAGTTCTATTGCCCAATTTCTTACTCTTATATCATTTTAATTTGCTCTTAAAAATGCTGGAAATCTTTTTTTCAATAGTTTTCTAAAACTTTTTATTCTTTACCAACACCTATAAAACTTTTTATCCTTTACCAACACTTATTTCCATACAAATCTGCAAAAGATTTAGATAGTTACTTTTATTTTCATATCGTTGGTATATCATTATTAATTGAATATTTATTTTAAAACTCCTTAAAACACTTATTTATCCCAACGTTTACGAACACTATAAATGAAATATTAATGATTTCTATACAATTTATTGCTAGACTTTTAATAAAAGTATGTCATTTAGTTTATTTTTTAGCCTTCATATAAGATCTACGCTTTCTGGAGCCATCTTTTAAGATTTTCTCTTACTTTCTAAACACTTTCCAACACTGTCAGACCCCCCAACCGCACTCTCAGCTTTTGATGGCGTTTAAAAACGCGCGCTTCTATGCTCCAGCTCAAGTTGCGAGCAAACTTAAGTGTAAATCTATGTAACTTTTTCTAAAAAAAAAAAAGCAAACAAGCCTCGATCCCCGATGCCCGATTCTCGCGACAAGAACATGACACACTGCTGGCAATGCAATCAAATTCAAAGCAAGATTCGTTGGCAATTTAGTATTTAAATTTAGCTAGTTGTGCACACAATTTAATAGTTTGTTTATTCCATATAAATCATGTCGATTTGCATTTGTGCCTGCCTGATGGCTGCCTGCCTGCCTGCCTTGCTGCACATTTACATTTATTTTCGATTTCTAGCCAATTAAAAAAAATATAGTATATATATATGTATGTATATAGTAATGGCATTAAATGCTAGACTATAGAATGCCAGGCTTGTTATTTGATTTCTGGATCATAATCGCCATCCGCGAAATCAACATTTCCATTCAGTTTGAATGAGAGGCGTCAATCGGCAATTGACCTGAGAGACATCAACTTGCGTAATTTTCAACTGAGGGGGGGAGTCTATTGAAGGCGGGAGGATGAAATCCAAGAGATAGTGTTGCCAGTCCGTTTGTAATCAGGGGGCGGCAACTTAAAATGTAGCTAATTATGGTCAAAGGTGTCGTTCAAATGGCACTGTTCTACACACAAGTCTGCGGTTGTTGGGAGGAGGTCTTTTAAAAGGCATTTTCTGGGAGGGGTATTTGGTCTAAATTATTAACTTATTAAGGGGGGAAGCTATCTAAAGATGTCTTTATAATTTTTTAACTTTTCAAAATTTGTATCCACAAAAAAAGGCAAAAAAGCAACCTCTATAAAAATCCTCCCAAGAACCTACCATATTCCTCTGTCTATAACTTTGCAACCTCTTCTATTGAAGAGCTATCTTTTATAAAAAAAAAATACCTTAAGCCCTTAAGATCGTCCTTCCTCAACCCCTATCCCCCACATTCCTTTAAAAAATAATTTATAAAATTAAAATTTAAGAAAAAAACCATTCTACCAATTAGCCTCAGTTTCAGCTTCGAAAATAGACCACCAGATATAGTATCTATGCAGCCCGCCCAGTAATGGTCTAATTAAAACAGTCGCTGACGTGTTTAGACCTCCTAGCACCCCTACCCCTCCTCAGAGTCCACTAATCACAATGTACTTTTTGCTTAATTAACGCAATCAAATTGTACAGTTTGTGGCAATTGTTGTTGCAACTGTTGCATAAAACGAAATTTCAATTGAATTATGCGCTTGGCTAAAAGCATTCTCACTAAATCTTAATCAAAATCCTTAGCCAAGACACCTCTTTTACACACACACACACGAGAATATATATCAGACGCCCACCCAAAAACACCCGCCNCAACATACAAAAATAAAAAAAAAAAAAAATAATAAAAAAAAGGGGGAAATCTTTTGATGATGCTCTTCTGTATGGTTTTTTTTTATTTATTTCTTTTGCTTTTTGTTTAGCTTTTTCCCCTGTTGATGTTGCTGTTATGCTAATGCGTGTAAAAAACCAATTAAAATGGCAGCACAGCTCCCCACCAGCTCTGTTTGGAGTGGCAAATTAAATGCAATTTATTTGCATTTTCGTTTCATTTTAAGCGCACTTAATGCGCCTAATAATAATCAGGGGAAATACGGCGGAAAAGTCAACAAATCACAGCAATACGAAAGTAGAAATACCCTGCAAATGGGCTATGTGTTTACTGAAATGGGAGTAATTGGGTTTAGATTGCTGTTTTTTTTGTAATTTGACTTAGGGAGTTAAAGAAATAGATACCATTTTCATGGAAATTATAGATGATTCTATGATTTTTTATTTACTTTTCCTTATTTTTTTTTTTTGATATATTTATTTTTTGCATTGTATAGTAGTAATATATATTATAATAGTAGTAGTTTATATGAAAGTCTATTTTTCTACTTTCAAAAAGTACTATTTCGTGTGGAGTTTATAAAAATAATCAATTTTAATAAAGAAAGCAGCCTATTTTTTTATTTTTCCTATATTTTCTTTATAATTCTCAACTTGTTCTAGCAGTAAAAATATTAAAAGTATATTGTTTTCTGGTTTTCTTTGTAGGTTATTGTTTCTTTGTATTATTTCCATTAAATAAGCCCTTAAATAACCTTTTGAACATAAATTTATAAGAACTACAATAGCTATTTAACATAAACTTGTTTCCGGCCTAAAATTCCCAACCAGTTCTGTATAGATTTTATCTAAAAATATAACTAAGTATTTCTTTCCTGAAAAAAGCCACTTCTACCCCTAAACAGCCTCTAAGACTCTCCTTTGGCTCTTTTTCTGTTTCTAAATTAGCTTCAAAGTTTCCCTGATTTTTTGTTCAGTGCATCAGCAAGTGGGCTGCCTCTTTCATCGTCGTAGTCGACGGCGTCGTCGTCGTCGTTGTCGTCGTCAACGCCACCGCATTGTTTTCTCAATTATGGAAAGTCAATTAATTCTAATGAGCGAGTGTGCAATTGTGTGTGGTTGTTGTTGTTGTTATTTGTATGTGTGTGTGTGTGTGTTTGTGTTGCATGTAATTTCCATTTTTTCTTGCGCTTTGGCAACTTAATTTAATGCGTTGCAAGTTGCAGCAGCAGCAGCAGCAACCACAAACAAGCGGCAACACAAATAAAAACAACAATTGCATCCGCATTGCGTGGCTGGCTTCGTTGCACCTGCCCCCTCTCCTGTCTCATCACTTCTTCTTCTTTATTTTTATTTTTTTTTTTGCATAATTGCCTTTCCACTTTTATAATTATTGTTGCATACGCTTTTCATTCGCTAATTAATTACATCGGAGGTATGTAGTTTTCTGCGCCTGCGTGCCACCAAGCCACAAAAAAAATTGTAAAAAAATAATATATAAAAAAAGAGGAAACTTCAGCTTGTAATTAACCTGTACTGTTAACCCAAAACACCTGTAACTTAGAGAGAGAGAGAAAGAAAGAGGGAGAGGCTCTATAATACCACTTACTATAATATGTATTATGAAATTCCAAAATTGGTCACTAAAAAAAGGGATATAAATAAAAATAAAAATACCCTATAGGCCACTCCACAGGCGACGTGTTGAATTTATGAACATTGGGAACATATCATATCCTCGTTGTCCTTGCCACAGAGGAGGAGATGGAGACGGAGGGGGACATGGCGATGCCATTCCCATTCCCATTCGAATGATTGGAATTTTAACAAGTTGGCAATAACAAGAACAAAAGCTGTGCTAATTCCCCAAAGACACAGGACCCACTCACATTAACAATTTAAATACAAAAAAAAAAATAAAAATAAAATCAAAAAATAAAACCAAAAAAAATATATATATAAATGAGCGAAAAGTCGGCAAAGAGAGCGATCTTGAGTTTAAAATTTGCACTTTTATTCCGTAGGCTTCTTCCCTTCGAACTCGCTGAAGAACAAAAGCAGTAACCGAATCTTTCAAAAAAATAAATAAACAAAAATAAAATAAGAATAAAAATAAAGTCTGATCAGAAATGTCCAGGCCAAGAGTCCCAGGCCCAGGAAGAAAAAAAAAGTGGGAGTAGGAGGAGGAGAAGGAGGTGGCCTGAGGAGCCGAGAATCCCCGAGAGCTCATTAAAAAATACCAAAATCTTTGTACTGAAAATGTGACAAAATTTTTAAATCACCTTCACTCAGCGCGGCCACAAAACGGAGTACAGTGGGACAAATTTAGCGGAAAGTAACAAAAAATTCAAAAAGTTCAAAACTGTCAAAGGGGAAAATATATTTTTCTAAGATAATTATTATTTTATATTGATTTTTCTTGAATTTACAAACAATTTTAAATAAACTACGAGAAATTATTTAGAGAGAAAAATAAACAAATATGGAGTTCGAAACTGTCATAAAAACATTCATTTTTCTTAGAAACTAATATTTTACATTTTTTTCTATAATTATTATTGAAAGAAATTATTTAGAAACTAAAATATAAAAAAAAAGAGTTCGAAAATGTCATAGAAACTATATTTTTCGAAGATATCTTTTAAGCATTATGATTGAAAAAATTGTATCTGTATATAATAATTTCTGATATTTCAAAACCTTAAAATTCCTTCTATAAACCACTGTGCCTGGAATGCGACTGCGACTCCAACTGGGACTACGACTGAGACTGAGACTTGGGGATCCTTGGGTTGGGCGGCAACTGGCTGTGCCCGTTTCTACTGGGCTGGGAAGTCTGGGCTGGGATCGAATCTGTGCCGCGGTGATGCATTCGTTTGTTGCCACGAAGTGGCAGGGAGTCATCCGCTAGCTAGCTCACTAGCCAGTGGGGAGAGAGAGGGAGGAGGAGGAGGAGCTCCAAACTTAAACTGAACTGAAATGATCCAAAAGGTGAGGCTGAGAAGCTTGGAGACTGAGAGCTCGAGAAAAGTGCAAGTGATGCTCATGTTGGAAATCAAGTTCCCCCAAGAGATTGGTGGCGGAGAAGGACGAGGCGATGTTCCTACTGGAGGAACCCTTTTTGCCAGCTCTCGGATGTTGGGATGTTTGCGCTTTTGTGTGGACTTTTTTTTAATGAGCCTCTAATTGACATCTGCATTTATTTCGCCCCGAGTCGTCGACGGTCGGCGGTCTCCGGTCGTCGGTCTCCGGTCGGTCTCCCATCGATCAACGGGGCCAGAGAGGCGGCCAACCAACCGGCCAACCGACCGACCAAGTTGGCCAAGAAGGCAACCAGCTCGATTTGGAACGGAACGGAACGGATCGGATCGGGAGCGAAGAGAATGGGTAAAAAAAAGAATATTTTAATTGGCATTTTAACTAAAAGTGTTTAGGCTTTAGTTAAAATTGTTGGCCGCAAACTGAGTGGATTGTAGAGTGTGGAGAGTGGAGAGTGGAGAACTGGTTTTCCCACTTCGGCACGTTCAACCCAATTAACGCGAGTCTCTACCCCTCTCCCTAACCGCTCCCTTCCTTTCTCCCAAAGGCACAGAAAAAAATTAATACTTTGAGGGATTAATTTTTATAGCCATTAAAGTTTTGGGTGGAAAGGTAGAGGGGTTCTTTGGGTTAAGAGTCTGTTATAAGTTGCAGATACTCTTAAGAATTCTTTTTAAAATCCATGGGTGGAGTACCGGGTATTTTATAGTCTGGAATATATAATACCATAAAATAGTACTATCTTTCATAGATACTTTATGATATTATATAGGCTTATGCCCTTAGACCTTATTATTTTTGGGGATTTCATTAAAAAGTACTAGTACCAGGCTCTATTTTAGGGCTACAGGAGAAGTACCGCGTATAAATAATCAGAAAGTGATATAAAAAAATATATAATAAACAAAATGATTATAGTATATAGTACTAATTATGGTAGTAACCCTTATAAACAATACTATAAACAAGCCAATAATATATGGATCATATAAACCCTCTATAATATGAAGTATATAGAGACTATGTACTCTCTATAACAACTCTCAACTATATACTCTCTCTTTCTCTATCTTTATAACAAGTACCAGGTATCATATAGTCCACTGAAATACTAAAATTAATCTCCAATTCATTTTCTTCCAGTGCACTTTGGAGGATAATGGCATGCCCCGCTTGCGTATTATGCAAAAATGAATATTGCAAATTGATAAGACCAGAGTGAGATAGTTATATTAAAAAGAAGAAGAACAGAAAGAGAGAGAGAGAGAGAGAGATGGAATGTGGAATGAGATGAGATAGAGAATCATTCTTTGTCGGCTGTCGGCACATAAAGCGAATGTCGCACGCACTGCTTGCCTCATTTACCCAAATCGAAGAAGACAAGGCCCCAGAAGTTGCCTTCAGCTAATGATGATGTTGCCACAGCATCATCATAATGATGATGATGATAACGATGATCATTGTATCCCCCACCGCCCCTCCCTTTGTGGGGGACAAAAAAGGGCAAAGCCAAAAGGAAAAAGAATCAAAAGCAGCGGCTTGGAACTTAAGGAGTACGCACTACCAATTCTTCTCTCTCCAGTCTCCACTCTCCACTCTTTACTCCTTCTTGTAGATGCTTCTTCTGCGCCATCTTCTTCTTCTTCTGGCCTTCCCTTAAAAGCCAATTAAATGTGAGATCGTGTAATTGGCAAATTAATTTCAAACCAATTATAATGAAAACGACCACAAAATACGAAATGCGGAATACGAAAGAGTGAACAAGGCAACACAGAGAGAGAGAGAGAGAGAGAGCTGTATGGTGGCTCCTCTCTAGAAAAAAAAAAAGGGTTAAGTCACACACAATCTTGACTTTTATACCAATCTGATTTATAACTGTTTCATTATTCAACGCACCACACAATATTTTTCATTTTTACGCCACAGACAGGACAAGAGAGAGTGAGAGAGAGAGAGAGAGATAATAAAAATAATTATGCATTTTATAAACAAGTTTCCACCCCTTAATTTCCTTTCAATTTGCATATAATGATTAGGGAGGGACGGAGGAGATCCGATCACGATTCTCTCACGATCTCAATCTGTCATCTCTAGCCATTCACGTGCTCATCTCTAATTGCGGCTCGAATGCAGGTCCC
>JAJJHT010015723.1:893679-904738 GCA_021223865.1 Drosophila pandora | reverse complement strand
TAAATTTATATATATATATATATATATTTTTGTTATATTTTTTATGTATTATTTTATTTATTATTATTATTATATTTATTATTTTATAGACAATTTATAGACTCTTTTTCTTTTCTTTTAAAAATTTAAAAAATCTATTAAGTAATCTAATAAGTAACCCCTTACTACCTATTCTGTTGACCCCGAATGTGGGAGAACACATGAGCTGGCCAAACTATGAATGAAATTGGCAACGAAATCGCACGTGGCGGTTCTCTGGTCACCCGCGATAAGCAACTGCCGTCGCGTGTCGCCACCAGCCCAGCCCACCCTCACCCTCCCCGCTCTCTCACTCGCACACTGTCCACACTTCCACGGTGGCAGAGAGATACTATCGACGGAGAGACGAACTCCGGACGGAGGAGATGAACGAGGTGAGCGTCGCCGTATTTATGACTTTCAATCCGATTTTCGGGCTAGATTCCAGATCCATAGCCATTTTGGTGATAATCTTTATTAATATTATTAGTGTATTAGAAAAGTCATAGGAGAGTGGTAGTTATAGGAGGTAGAATATTATAGCTATATTTATATTTATTCCACTTTTATGATAAGAACAGATGAGGCTGAGTAATATTTATAGGCCATCTAAGCTTGACCCCAAAGCTGACCAGAAAAGTGATTAAAATTAGACACCCACTACCCACTCCCACTAAATGAAATGCAATTACGGTAGCAACCCCTTTTTTTTTTTTTTTTTTTTGAAATTAACTTTTGTCGATCGACTTGCGACTTCATGGCTGGAAAATGGCAGTCGAGCTTAACAAATCACAAATTTATGGGCCAATCCATCAATGCCAATGGGTTTGGACGACCACCAGAGCAGAGCTACCTCTCTCTGCACCACCGAAATCCGAAAAAATCCCATCCCAAAAGCCACCGCAGCACCACTCTCTAATCGCTTCCCACGATCGCCGCAGCTATACCATTTCCATTTCCATATGGAAAAATTGTGCCTTCATTAATCCGTAAATTAGAAGCATTGAACGATGTCAGAGACTCTTTTTCCCCTCCAAAACAGGGGCGATTTTGAAGTGCGCCCTGGAAACAAATCACTGCCTCGCTCTGCTCTGCTCTGCTTTCCGCACTCACATCCAGGGTTTATTTCAAATCTGATTCGTATTTTGAAACACTATGTAGACTGTGAAGGGCAACCTCGAAACCCTAGGCCAACAAAATCCACTGCAATCCCTCCAGACAACCACCACCACCACCGCCATCAGCCCACCACCCTTTCCACAGTGGCAGGCACAGTGGGGTAAATGACCACAAAAGTGGGATTACAATGGGTCTTGTTTGTTTTTTACCTGTCTGTTATTTATCGAAAGTAAATAATTAAGGTGTTGTAAGGTGCTTAAGATAAGTATATCTTAATATAAGATAAAGGAAATTATTTTTAAAAATGCTTTCTTTTTTAATAGTTTAGAAACATATATTTTTTAAATAAATAGATCTACATAATAGTGTAATGTAATACATATTATAATAGCATCCTCACCCAGAAGGCTTCAAAAAAGCATTTTTAACTTAAAAATTAATGATTTTTTTAAATGGAATAAAAAAAACGTCAAGACAGCTATAAAGAAACAATTTTAAATGTATTTTCTCTGGTCTGAATAATTTTTTAGTAAAATATTAGAAAAAACAAACATTTTTTAGTTAAAAATTATGAAATGCAACATATTTTTAGATAAATATAATTATATTATATTATGTTTAAAATATTATAAGATAAAAAAGTGGCTTATATTTCCCAACTAAACAAAATCGACTAAAAGGCAACTAAACTAACTAAACTAAGTAACTAATCAACTAAAAGGAAATCCTAAGAAACCAAAGATACTAAAGATAGAGAACTTGTATCTAAAGAAACTAGATAAAAGTAAAGATACTAGAAGTAAGTTGTTTTTGAAATATTTCTATCCCTTTTTTCAAAAACCTCTCTATGAAAAATGCATTTTTTCTTTCCTTATTATTTATTCCACATAACCCCCTACTCCATCCCACTGTGCGACCCCTGGACGAACTTCGGTTTCATCACAGTGGGATGACATGTCAGCAGCAGCAACAGAAACAGCAGAGCAGAGCAGAGCAGAGACAACAACAAATTGTTGGACAATCGCTGAAACGAAATGAAATTTCATATTAAAACTGTATTAGCCTGGGCGAGGAGTTAGAGGAGGGGAGTGGACGAGGCAGAGAACTGCGACGGCGTCCTGTCAGATCCAGGATCTGAATCTGAATCTGAATCTGAAAATTCTGAAACGGAAATCAGTTGGGTCATTTGAATGAGGAGTTTCGGGAGAAGCCTGTCCCTGTGCCAGTGCCCTCCCCCTGGCACCTTGCCATCAAATTGCACGCACTGAAGCATGAGAAATGCAAAGGGAGGAGGGGGGAAAGGCAGAAAGGATCTGGCAGAAAGGACAGCCTCAATCAGGACTCAATTCGAGTGTAAAAACGAGGCGATGAACGACCGCGGAGAGGACCGTTTGACATTTTTCTGCTGTTGCATAATTAAATTAAGAGATGCCAGAATCAGGAGGCACTGATGAATTAAGTAACCCAAAACAGAAAAGAACAAAAAGGACGAAAAGGACATAATGTTATGCAAAGGAATAGAACCCTAACCTTGGGTAACAGTGGGTTTTCTTCGCAGTTGTAGTTATGTGATTTAAAAGACAAAAAAAAATGGTATAATTTCTCCCTGTTTCCGCTTCGAAGCGACCAAGGGACGCTGCCGCATAATGTACGGCTCATGGGGACAGCCGCAAGATAGTAAGAAATATATGGAACTGCAATGGGTAAGGAGTAGAGGACGAAAGTTTCTACTACTTCTACTAGAAAGGCTATAATAATTCTAATAAAATAAAGAAATACCCAAGAGATACCCCTAGTCTTATAATAGACCTTTTCCGATCCCCCCTTTAGCCCTTCTTCCCTCCATAACACCCTTATATCCTGTATTTTTTCTAAAAACTTTTTCCAAAAACAGTAGGCTGGTTCCCAAAACTTCAGATGTAGGTCTCACCCCATCTGGATTCCAGTCATTCGTCTCGTGATCTCTCTCGAAAGCGTACGAAAGTAAAAAAGTGAAAACTGAAAACTGAATAGTGAAAAGTGATCTAAGTGAAGAAAAAAAAATATAAGAGAATAAAATTTCAAACTGAAATTGAGAATTTGGAAAATAAAGTTTCAAATTGAAAAATACAATTTCAATATCGAAGTGATATAGTGCTCAAGATGAGCAAATACTTTAACTCGGAGATCTTGAGTTCACTCTTAGCTCAAGCTCCAATCGACGAGAGCGATCCGGCTAGCTATCGTTTCGTCGACTTGAAGTCGTCTGGTCGCTATTTGTTATATGTCTCGTCGGATCCGGGGAGGCAGATCATTCCCCGGGATGTCAAGAGCACTCTGCGGACTCTGTTCCGCGAGGAGTGCAAACCGAAGAACTGCATCGTCAGGATTATTTTGACCGAAGAGGATCGTATCGCGCGGGCCAAGGCCGCCGCGAACCTGAAAGTCCGCCAGAGGGTGTGGGAAGGGGTCGAGTCAGTCGAGGAGTTAAAACAGATTGGCTGCGATGCGGATAGGTTGGATCGTGCCCGTGGCGGTCGTAGCCTCACATACGATCCGAACTTCAGTCTTCAGGTTGAGGAGATTGGCGAGCCCATTTTGGATCCCAAGTGTAACGTCAAAAAACGTGTTGCCAAATGCCTGCCTGAATGTGGGCCCAAATTGGAGCCTGTTTGGCCCCAATTGGAGGCTATATGCCATCCCGAATTTAAGAAAGTTGGCCCTGACTATGATCCCGGATGTGACCTCAAACCTGATCCCGAATGTGACCCCAAACCTGATACCAGACGTGAAGCCAGTCGTGACTCCAAGCGTGATACTAAACCTGATACCAGTCGTGATCCCAAATGTGACTCCAGACAGGAGCCCAGACGTGATGCCTCGCGCGACCCCAGATGTGACTCCACAGGTGGTCCTAAATGTGACCCTGCACATGACCCCCGACTTGATGTCTTGCGTGACCCCAAACGTGATGCCTCACGTGACTCTAAATGTGAATCAGCACGGGACCCTAAACTTGATGCCTTTCGTGTTGCCTCACGTGACGCCAGACTTGATGCCTCACGTGACTCCAAACGAATTGCCTTACGTGATCCCAAACTTGATGCCTTACGTGATCCCAATCTTGATGTCTCACGTGACTCCAAACGAAGTGCCTTACGTGATCCCAAGCGTGATGACTCGCGTGTTGCTTCACGTGACCCCCAACGTGATGCCTTACGCGACCCCAGACTTGATGCCTCACGTGATCCCAAACTTACTACCTCACGTGACTCCAAACGAGTTGCTTTACGTGACCCCCAACGTGATGCCTTACGCGACCCCAATCTTGATGCCTCAAGTGATCCCAAACCAGATGCCTCACGTGACTCGAAACGAGTTGCTTCACGTGACCCCAATCTTGATGCCTCACGTGACACCAAACCAGATGCCTCACGTGACCCGCAATTGAACGATGAATCCAATCCCGTGATGGTTCTACACTGGAATCCCAAGGCGGTGTATAGTTCCCGAACAAGTGTGGCTACTGAAGTCGCCGCATCCAACACAAAGACTGTTCAGAATACCGAAGCATCTGGTTCTCCAGACAAGACATCTGATTCTCCTGACAAGACACCTGATTCTCCAGACAAGACATCTGATTCTCCGGACAAGACACCTGACTCTCCAGTCAAGACACCTGATTCTCCAGTCAAGACTGATGGCAAGACCAGCAAGCCCAAGTCCACCAAGCCCAGATCCATCAGGGACATGACCAGCAGGACCAGGGCCAGTAGGTCCAAGTCCATCAAGGCCAGGACCCCCAAGGCCAAGACTAGCAACTCTGATCAGACTCCTGAACCATCCCAGCCCAAGGCCAGTAACACTGATGAGATTCCGGCTCCATCCCAGACAAGAAGATGCGAGACCCAGGAGCTACCGAACTTCGGTAGTCGGGAGGAGCTGATGCAGTACATCCAGGAGGTGAGCGCTGTCTATAGCCGTCTGCAGAAGCAGGAGCCTCACACTTACCGTCCCGAGGAGGACCCCAAGCTGGCCTGGTTGTTCCAGTTGTCGTGGCAGCTGTCCAACGAACGTCTGGACCGGGAGAAGACACCCGGATCCCTGGAGCAGATAAAGTCCGGCTTTGGCACCTTCCTCCAGTACGTCAAGCAGAAGTTCCAGGCCTCCGATATGGAGGAAGAAGCCGCAGAAGATAAGCCAGTGCCTCGCACCGCCGAAGAGTGCATCGATCCGAATTTCTCGGGTCCCATGGTCCTAGGACCGAGTATCGATGAGCCACTGGTCTTCCTGGCGGATCGCCTCATGGTGGGATTCAACATGCTCTTTAATCGCTGTGCTGCCACATTCGAGCCAGTGCTTTCCGCGCCAAAAGTGACCGTTCCACGGGCTCCACGATCTCCATCCTCACCATCTCAGCCATCACCATCACAGCCATCGGCACCACCACCATCACCATCTCGTCCATCCCGTCGTGCCACTTCGGGAAGCTATCAGCGTCGTGCTACCATCCGGGAGCTGATTGGCGAGGTGGAACTGCCACCAGACACCACCTCGGACGAGGAGAAGCCCCCCACCAATGACCTGAGAGGCAGGGTCACCACCAACTCGGGTATGTCCGTTACCGGAGGCTCCCAGAACCGTGATTGGACTCTGCCCAAGCTAAACCGCAATAAGTGACTTGAATCTCTGATCCCTATATCTCTGGCACTGTTCCAGAGATCTCCAGAGATTTCAAATTGTTAAATAGTTCTATGTTCCAGGATAATCAAAATTGTAACACTTGGACTTGCACCTGCAATCGGGGCATTCTCCATAACCTCTTTACGAAGCCTCCTACTCCATGGGAGCAACTCTTTATGGAGCTACCTTCTATGGAGCTACTCTCTATGGAGCTACTTCCTATGGAGCTACTCTTCATAAAGCTACTCTCCATGGAGCTGGACTTCTACAATCTATTTCGAATAAACCAAAATGTCGTTTTTCGTTCAAATTTAGATGTTTTTATGGGTTTTGGACAGGAACTTTTATTGCAATACTCCATTCAATTAACATGACTGATAGTTATCGATTATTTCGATAGTTTTCTATATTTTTAGACATTTGTTCCTAAAAATTATGGATTATTTCGATAGTTTTCAAAATATTCTTGACATTTTTGTCCATGGTTTTTAAAAAGTAACTACTTTCCTCTCCCTTTTTGGCAAGATTTCCTGTAAGTTTGTTTTTTTTTAACTGAATCCGATAATTATCGATTAATTCGATAGTTTTCAAATTATTCTCGACACTTTTGGCAAAGGTTTCTAAAATAATACTACTTTAGACTCTCTTTTTGACAAATTTTCGTCAAAATGTATTTTATTCGACTAAAATCTGATAACTCAAAGAAAACCAGATAGTTATCGATTATTTCGATAGTTTTCAAATTATTCGTGACATTTGTAGCAATGGTTCCTAAAAAAATAACTACTTTAGACTCGCTTTTTAACAAATTTTGGTCAACAAGCTTTATTTTATTCAACTTAATTCTGATAATTATCGATTAATTCGATATATTTCCAATACAACCATGAAATGAAATGAAGCACTCACCTTGAAGCCCGACATGGCGGCGGGATTGAGCTCAATGTTAATGTTGTTGGGCTCCATGATGAGCCCGAGGCTCTGGAGGTTGCACACCTGCGGCAGCTGGAGGGTGGGCGTGGGCACCTTCAGCACCGCGACGGTGCAATCGATGCTCGACGCCGTCACCGTGGCTGTCGCGGGCAGCGTCTCCGGCATCTTGGCCAGGTCTTCAGACGCCTCTCCACTCCTGGTCGAATATCAGATCCTGAAATTCGTATTCAAAATATTAATACAAGAGAAGAGAAGAGGGTGGACAGTAAGTAACATTCATCTTAAAAATAATCTTAAATTGAAATTCTTAGTCCTTAAAACCCAGTTAGAAATAAAAGACAATTACTTAAATGCGATTTATTTTTTATTCAACTCTTTTTTAGCGTTCATTTTGGTATAAGTTGTCCGTATAACTTACTCCTACGGTTACACAGTAGACCTAAGCCTAGTAGCACGAGGCGCCTTCGGCCAGGACACCCAAAATACAAAAACGTACAAAATAGGATACAAAAAAAAAAAATTCATTTGATAATCTATACACTTCGATGTGATCAGCTGGTCGGTGAATTCAATTCTTTAGCTATTTTTTAGGAGGAGGCGGAGGAGGAGGAGGTTGGATGGTTTTCATAAATTAGGAGCGAAGTGCTATCCAGCGATAATATCAAGGATCAGGGAGGAGAGGCCTAGGCGGCCGGCTGGAGGCGCCTCCGTATCTCGGCGGACAGATCCTCCAGCTTCACGTTCGTCTCCTGACGTGTGGTCACCTCCCGCAGCTTCACCAATCCCTGGGCCAGCTCGGCATCGCCCAGAACCACCACCAAGGGTATCTGATGCTCCTCGCAGTGCTGCAGTTGCACCAACAGCTTGGGATTCAACTTATAGGAGTGCTCCGCCTGGGAAAATATCCAAAAATATCAATAGAATCAAGGAATAGAATCATAAAGATGAGAGACCCACCTTGATGCCCGCATCCCACAGCTGGTTGAGGACTTTGAGGCGCTGTTCGTGCAATCCCTTGTGGGCGGAGGCCACATACGCCTCCACGTCGCTGGTGCGCAGTTTCTGGCCACCGGCCGCTGCCCTCGCCTCCAGCACCGAGAAGATCCGTTCCACGCCAATGGAGACACCCACACAGGGTACCGCCTTGCCCCGGGGATCGAACATACCCACCAGATTATCATAACGACCGCCACCCGCCACAGATCCCACAGTGGCCGGTTCATTAGCCTGATCGCCATTCTGACGGGATGTCTTCACGGGCGTTGTGGCCACGGAGGCGGACTCGCCCTTGAGCACACCCTCGTAGATGACGCCGGTGTAGTAGTCGAGGCCACGGGCCAGACTCAGATCAAAGCTAACCCGCTTGTCCAGACCGAAGATGGAGCAGTACTTGAGTAGGAGTTGCATGCCCTCCAGTCCCTTGACGGCATTGGGCACAGCCTTCAGCTTGGCATCGGCCAGGAGCTGTTCCACCAGCTCAGTGCCGCCACTTAGACGGACATACTCCCCAATCCGATCCGCCGCCGCCTCGTCCAGGCCCTTCTCCTCCACCATTTCCTTGCGCACATCCTCCCAGGGTGACTATAAAGTAATAATCCTTGTTAGAATGTCATCAACTTTGAAGAATATATCCCATTACCTTGTCCAGCTTATCCACCGCTGAGCAAATGGCCCGGAAATTATCCGCTGGGACACCGCACGCCTCGAACATCCCGTCCAGCAGCTGGCGATGATTCAACTTGATCACATAGTCTCCAATGTCCAGGGTATCGAGGATCTCGGCCACGATCTTGACGCACTCGGCATCGGCCAGCATGGGATCATAGGTGCCGGCAATGTCGAAGTCGCATTGGTAGAACTCCCGGTAGCGTCCCTTGGTCATGGCGGGATTATCCCGCNTAGACCTTGGCGATGTGGTAGCGTTTGATGCTCGAGATCTTGTTCATCGCCAGGTAGCGGGCCAGGGGCACCGTGAGGTCATATCGCATGGAGAGGATCTCCCCGCCCTGATCCTTCAGGTCGTAGATTAGCTTTGAGTCCTCGCCGTACTTTCCAGTTAGCACTTCCTGGAAAATAGATTTTATTTTTATTTATTTAATCATTATTTATAAATAGCCCCTCTCCACTTTCAAAACCTAATCCCCCACCCAGGACACCCACCTACACCTTTTAGACTCCAAAATATCCTCCTCCCTAGTTTGAAACCCCACCCTGGACACTCACCTTCAGTTCGAAAACAGGTGTATCGATAGCCTCGCCACCGTGACGCTTGAAGACCTGCACGATCTTGTCGAGTACACCCTGACGCAGCGTCATCTGCTGCGGACCATAGTCCCGTGTGCCCTTGGGCGTCTTCAAGGTGAACTTCTGATTGGCGGGCGTGGCATCGCCGCCCAGCTTGGCCTTCAAGGCCAGCAGGCGGGAGACTTCCTCATCGATCTGGAATTAAGAAGGAGATTACAATTAGATTTTGGGGGTTTGGTGGTGAAGGGGGTGGGGGTATATTGCTTAGATGCTAACCTGCTGGAGTTGCTCTTGTTCTTGCTGTTGTTGTTGTTTCTCATGTTGTTGTTGTTGCTGTGGTTGTTGGGCGGGAACTTGGGCAGAGCTTGAACGCCCGCCGCCAGAGGGCGCCGTCTGGAACGTTGCACACTGAAACGCAGCACTACAGCGCCACTGGCGGCCAATTGAACGCAACATGTGTTTTTTTTTGTTTTTCTTTTTTTCCTTATTTAATTTTTCTTTTTTTTTTATAATTTGGTCAAAATTAGCAACAACTTTCTTTCTTTTTCTTGCAATTCTCTTTTCGTTTTTATTTTCAAACCTAATTGAACAACAACAACAATAATGAAACTCATTAAAATCTAAGCCTTTTTTTACTATTTTTCTTTCGTTACTTTCTCAAAATGTCTTATTTTTACAACTAATTAGTGTTAGTGACGAAATGCAGTTAATGTACAAAAAACCAATGCGTGTATGTGTTTAGTGTGCGGGTGTGTGGGTGTGTGTGTGTTTTTGGCTATTTGGGTGTGCAGCTGAAGCAAATTACAAATTAAAAATTAAATCATTAGAGATAAAAAAAAAAAATCATTCAATATTGCGTTCCATTGACCGTCAGCGCTGATTAATATTTTTTTTTTCCCGTTTCGAAACAGGTTTTTTTCGAAATTTAAACCGAACACTTTTTTTTTATCTGACACTTGAAATAACAGGAAAGTGACGCGATTTTTTGTTTTTTTTTTTTATTATGGAAGCTTTCTAACGCGATTCCCCCCGAGTTCAAGGACATCATTCCACACTGACACACACAGTCACACTGAAACACCACCGCAAGGTGGCGCCTTCCGGCCAAATCAGCTGATCTTGGCGGCCATCATAACTGCACTCACACTCTTGACATTTGCTCGTTTTGTGGGGAGGGGGGGTTTCTTATAGGCTAATCATATGTTGCATTGCCAGGGAGGCAGGTAGACAGGGAGGTAGGGAGGTAGGGAGGTAGATCTTGTCTAGCAGGTTTCATATAATTGCTATAACCACCATGTGCCTTAGTGCATGCCTCCTGCTTGACCAGTTCAGTTAAGTCTCTCTCTCCCTGGCCCTCTCTCTCTCTCTCTCTGCCAGTCAGTCAGTCGGTCATAGAACACTCACACACACACACCTACATAAACGTGCAAGAAGCTGTGAGAAAGGGGAGCCATGCAGTTGGGGGTCAGTGGCGTAGGCGTTAAAGGGGGTTACCATAACTAACAGTTATATTTAAAACTATTTTATCTTAAGAGCTTATTTTTTGTTTATATCAATTTATCTTATCATTTCCTGTTTTTGAATATTTAAGCTTACTACCCCCCTTCCCCTTTGTGGAAGCCCCAACCTACGCCACTGGTTGGAGTTCCGTAATGCAATGAGAGCAGCTATGCATGCCTGTCACAGACCAGAGCGAGACACAAATAACAACAAGAGAGCGGTGGCACGAATGTAAATGTGAAAGTTTGCAGAGCGCGCGCTCTTTGTTTTTTGTTGTTTTTTTTTCTTTTTTCTGTTTCTACTTCTTTTGATTTTGCAGCAGCAGCAGCAGTTGCTGTTGTTTTTGTTGTTGTTGTTGCCGCACTCAATCTAATTACTGCAAAAATTCAATAGATTCCACTGCCAACACAGCATGGATTCATGAATCACAAGTTGGATTTTTTTTGGCTCTTTTTTTTTGGGGGGTGGGGGGGACTGTGATGAATGTCTCAGGTCGTGTCTGACGAAATTCGTGCTACAGATTGCAGTGCAACAGGGCATAAATATATATCTTTTATTTTTTCATTTTTTTTTTTTTTTGGGG
>JAJJHT010015723.1:874153-893523 GCA_021223865.1 Drosophila pandora | reverse complement strand
CAATCACACACAAACACACACTTAAAAAGGATGCAAAATGAACATGAGATGGAGGCAACTACTGACCTTCTCTTTGGACTCCTTGGCAGCTTTCAGTTGTCGGACGAGATCGCCTTGCACTTTGATTTGCTCCAATATCTGATCGCGCGTATCACTCATATTCCTGTTCAACTGTATATAGAGCACAGAGCAGGTGGCAGGGCAGCTGGCTTGGGGGGGCGCGCGTTCTGTTGCACGTTTCACTCGATTTCAGTTCAATTTGGCTTCAACTCACAGTTTTCCTACATGCGATTGCGGAGCGCGGTGTGACCAGGCCTCGAGACTAACGAAAATGCCATGGCACGAGTGGTTAGCCCCCAAAATCTCAAAGTGTGGCCAGTCTTAGAGAGTGGCGCCACCTGTTGGTTTATAAACTATGCCAACTTTATTTTATTTAAGATTATTATTTCTTAAGATAAAAAATAAACCAAGTAGTAGATGGTTTTTAACTTTATGTGAAATATAAACAAAAGCCTACTTGATTTATAATTTTAAATAACAAATATTTTTGTATTTCTCGCCAAGGAATAACGTTTAAAATATTAAAATTGTTATATAAAAGAATAAAAATTTAGAAAAATATTTAAAAAAACAATAAATAGTCATAAATAGTTAGCAAACTTATTAAGAAATGGTAACACTTATTTAGCCAAGTTTCAAATGGTTGCAGAACAAGCTAAAAAAAAACGTCCTTTTTGGTTAAAAATTTTCTGTTTTCGAAGCAGGCCTTGAAGTCGCTTTCGTTTCAATATCAGACCGAAGCGATTCGTAGAGCTCAGTTTTACTTTTACACTGCTTCGATTCGAATCAACTTCTAAAATACAATAAAACACAAAATGAGCAAATCTCAAAAAGCGTCCGCGAAGTTCAAACGCGGCAAACGACACACTAATTATGGAAATACGGCGCACAGCAACCGACACAACCACAACCACGCCCACGCCACCCACAACACCCGGCCGGACGGTCTCGAGAAGGAGGTGGAGAACTCCCGCAAGGCGGTTGAACGCCAACTGATCTATCTCTCCGAATCGAATCGCGCCTCAGCGCCACCCACACGTCCAGGGCGACGTGGTGCGGGCGGTAGAATTGGTGGAGCCGGTGGCGCCCCCATCGGCGGCGGCGGTGGTGCCGGTGCCGGCAATGATTCGGCGGCAGGACATCGTCGGAGGCAGGGCAAGAAACAACCCCAGATGGGAGTGTCACTGCCCATGAGAGATGAGACGCCATCGCCGAAACAGAAGCCAAGATCAAGAGCCAGGACGCCATATAATGGTGAGTGAAGGGGTATAATATAAGAGTTATAAGGTGGAGTATATGATACCCGGTACTCCGTTAAGGTTCTTAATTTTTTTTCTTTAATTTCAAGTATCTTATAAGAACTATAACATTAAAATAACCTAAAAAATGTAAAAAAATGACATAAAATTCAAAACCTACTCATAGACACCTCAGACAACCCTAAAATGATATTATATATGGACATGGCAAGCCTGAAAATCACCTAACCTTTAAAAAGACCATTATATATCGACATGACAACCCTGAAAACCACCTAACCTCTAAAAAGACTACCAAGTAGGCCTTGGAACTCTAAAAAATTATAAAAAACCCAATCCCAGCAACCCATGACTTTCATTTTAAACCCAAACTGCCACCCAACACATTCGAGAAACCTCAGTCCAAATTTTCACCTTCCCGAGGTTTATACACTTTTTTTGTTTTATTTTTTAAATTTACTAAAAAATAATTCCCTTTTTTTACACATTTTATTTACACACATTTTGTTAATCGTCCAAAGTATTTATGGAGTCACCACGCCGGAATGGACTAACGCCCCGAGATCCTGTGGCCGAAGCGGAACTGGCCGCCTTGCTGGCCGCCCAACGTAACGGTACCGGATCCTCGAAAGTGCGTCGCCTGCAAGAGGTCCTGCTGCAGGAGGACGGTAACGGTGGGATGGAGGACGAGTTCGGACGTCTGGATTTGAATGAGAATTTGGGCAGCTATCCGCCGCCGGGAGAACCACAACCGACATACACGTGCGGTGTGTGTGGCGCCAAGTTTCATATTCGATCGCTGCTGGGCGCCCACCGGCGGACCCACGACGACGACTTCAAGGTGCGCTTCCGCGGACGACGTCCCCGTGATAGTAATACGACCTTGACGGCCGGCAGCCAGTGCAAGTTCTGCGATCGTCGCTTCGATCTGGAGCGGACGCTGCACATCCATCAGATGTGCCACTGCAAGAAGATACCGCCGCAGCAGCGTCGCAAGTTGGCCTACACCGAACTGGCGCACGAGAAGAAGGCGCCGCTGCCCAGCTTCCAGAGGCACTCCCACTCCCATTCCCACTCCCATTCCCACTCCCACTCCCATTCCCGCACTCATGGCCATGGGGGTCATCACTCGCATCGCAGCAGTGGGCGTGGACATCAGGCTGCTTCAGTGCCGGCCATGAAGCATCCTTTGATGCAACAGCACGAACAGGATCTCCAGAAGACCGTGCTCTCCAACCCGGCGGTGCACGAGCGCTGGCGTTAGGTCCAGAAAAAAAATAATATATTATATTAAAAAAATAATATAATATGCCAGTACTATCAAGAACATCACGCCACCAACGCTTGTTTCCCAGGGCACGAGGTGGTTAGCAGGATATTTAGACAAATGGATAATGGATAATGGATAATGGAACAGGATAATGGAAAACAAAACACAAAAAAAACAGGAGAAAAAATATGAAAAAAAAAATATTAAGAAAATCAAACTAATATGAACAGAGAAAGGATCAAAATGGAGAGAGAGCCTTGAAACCGGGAAACATGTGTTTTTTTTCAGAGTGGATATCCGACAGAACACGTGTGTATTTATTACCAGAGAGAGATAGCGAGAGAGAGAGGAGCACGGAATATGTAACCAGCCACCACAGATTCCGTGAGTCCCCCAAGGACACAAAAAAAATAATCAAAAAAACAATTAATATGAAGAACTAAAAATACAATCGAAAAGAATGAAAATAATACGTGTTCTGTCACTCCGGCGTTGAACAGTCTACACAAAATATTGTAAATTAAATAAAGCTAAATTTAAAGTCCCCACAAGATGAAATGGTTTTCAATAAGTGGGTAACTAGTTATAGAACTAGTTACTTGACTGATTACAGAGGTAATGGATGTCACTCATACGCAGGGTGTGCTTAGATTTCCATTTTTGTTATGAAGAGATAAAAAATAATTTATAGAAATAATTATCATAGTTGGGTTTTGATTTTTTAGCTATTATGTATAGTATTAAGGGCATATTACTCATACGCAGGGTTGTCCCATTAAGATTTCTAGTTTATAATTCTTATAAAAATTTTATTTTGTTAATTTTCGTTGTTTTCAATACCAGTTTTTCGATTTTTTTCCAAAATACGTGTTTTGGTTAGAAAATGATTTCCATCCAAATTTATTGGAATACTAGGCGTATGAGTAATATGGCGACCCCCAAAACATAAATCAGAGATGCTCAGTTAAAAAAAAACTATTAACTCAGAGTGCAATCTTTAATAAAAACATTTTTGTATTTATTTTTAAGGCTTTTAATTTGCAATTCCTAAGCTTTAATCATAACAATTACAGTTCATCACTCTTTTTGAAAAAAAAAACAAAACAAAAAACATCTGAGAACGAAACCAGCTGTAAGCCGAGCCACCATCACCAAAGAGAGTGAGGCAGAGAGTGAGTCAAGCTCAGCTCAGCTTTTTCAATGACGACACACAAACACAGATTTGAGCTTTTAGCGGTCAAGCTCAAAGCCAAGGCACCTGTATGGACACAGGTGTCTCTCCTGTCTGAATCTCTCTCTCTCTTAGGCACTCTCTCACTCTCTGACTGAAATGAGCGTGTCGTGTGCAGGGGGATACAGTTAGCAAGAAGAAAGAGAGCATTGGAGCGACCAAACTAGTGATCGCTGGCCTCTGCGAGAGTGAGAGCGGGGGATATAAAAGCAGATCTCCACCGGCACAAGTGGAGCTGCACAAAAAAAAAATCTATAACTTTTTCATTTTCAAACGGAACTTTGGCAAATCCGAACTTCTCCTCCGTCACTTCTTCTTATTTCTTTTTCGCTGTCACTCTTTCGGTTTGTTATTGTTATTGTTTTTTTCCAGTGTTCGGTGTTTTTTGTGTTTTTTTTTTTGTTTTTTTTTGGCCAAGGTTCTCCGTACGAAAATAAAATATTAATTAATTAATTAATTTAGTTAGTTAGTGTGTAAAATACGCCAAGGAAATCACTTAAAATGAGGTAAGAAAAATCAATATTTCACCTGCCGACAGGTGGGCGTCAGAAGCTCGACATGAGAATTTCCACATTTCAGTTGTACAAATACTAACGGTTCTAAAAAAAAAAAAAACTAAAATAAAAATAAAAAACTAAACACTTGGAACTCTCATTCATCAGAGAAGTATCGGGTTTTTTTTTTGAAATATGATCCATTAAAAAATCAGTAAAGTGTTGAGTGTAAAATTATAATTTTTTTTTTTGTTGAATAATCTCGTAAAATATTCTCATTATACAATCGAATGGTGTGAAAAAAATAACTAATTGGATAGTCTCACTTAAATATTACAATTATTTATGGTTTAAAAAAAAAACCGTTTTTTTTTTAGCAAGTCAGTTTAAATTCTAGGGAATTTTTTTGCCATTTTTTAGTGAAACACTAGATCGTGGCAGATAAGATAAACCTATATATTTCGCAATTACCAGCAGTAATTGGAAACGATATCAAAGAATTTATGATGCCAGGTGGTCTAAAAGGGTTTCTTTTCAAGGGGGGGTTTACTTATAGATCCAAAATATAGGCACTATAGATCCAAAAATAGGATAAATAAGAGATATAAGGGTAGAGATACTACTCTACCCTAGATATAGATCTATTAGAGCAACTGCCACTGTATAGGTATTCATAAACCCATAAATTTCGATTCTCAACCCAAAAGGTAACCCCTTATTTTATCAGATTCTATCAAAAAGTGTTGATAACTTGCTTTATGGTTTATGGTCCACCACTAAAGATATATAACCCACTACCATAAACGATTTAGCCTCATATATCTCGGGTTTTGAAGAAAGAAAAAGAATTTTCATTCAGAGCCATTGACAGCCTGGGTATATTTTTTGGTTTATGGATATAGCTTCACCCCCAAACTCCGATAAGATTGGGATAACTGGGGACACTTGCCAATGGTATTTACGGTTCTACGTCAAATAATAGCCCCCAGCTTGCAAGAAAATAAAATAATTAGAGGCTTAGAGTACAAAGAGTTGAAAACAGGTTTCCATAAAAAGAAATCCCCCTCCACAGCTGGGAAGTTTGTTTTTTTTTGTATATTTTGCATAAATTAGTTGCACTTTTGACTGTAAATTTCTGTTAGAAAATATTAAAGCTATATCTTTAGTTTACACCTGCCAATTGGCCAAGAATGACTTTCGTTCTGGGCCTAATGTCGTCACTGGCTTTATCATCCCTCCTCCTACTACTACTATATACTATATACTATATATGCCGTGGCAGACACGATCCGATTTCAATGACGCGGCATTATATTCCAAAGACTGATAAATACAAATTTGTTTTGTATTTTTTTTTGCTATTTTTTTTGCTATTTTTTGCACGTCTGTT
Source organism: Drosophila pandora (assembly GCA_021223865.1). Taxonomy (NCBI): domain Eukaryota; kingdom Metazoa; phylum Arthropoda; class Insecta; order Diptera; family Drosophilidae; genus Drosophila; species Drosophila pandora. The sequence continues at coordinate 887,819 of JAJJHT010015723.1, read as the reverse complement.
TTCTGATTGTTTTCGAGTGGAGGTGGAGGTAGAGCTGGGTTGGAGCCTCAAAGAGATCTCTCCTCTGATAGATGCGTAATGAAAATATGTAGGTCTCCTCAGATCCCAACCTCTATATCATATTTTATCTTATCACCTCCTATGGGAGGTAGAATAGCATCCCAAAATTATCAATAATGTCACGAGGTGTGTCTTCAAAAAGTAGACATACTTCTCTATATATTTCTCTATATTTTTTGATTTAATCATTAATTACTTCAAGTCTACAATTATAATTACAAATTAAGTGGTTTGTATCTCAAGTGGTTGGTTTAGTAGATACATCTTTTGTTAAATAGTTAAAAACTATTAAAGTCGTGTAATTATAAAAATTAAAGATAGCCAATAATTATCTTATTCAGTCGGTTGTGGAGGTTTTTTCCCAGATCAGAGATATTTTAGTGTAAAGTGGTTTAAAAACACATCAAAAGATTAAAAATATTATTATTAGAGACTTAAATAACAAATTTCCCTTTATTATGGTCACACTTTCATCGCCTTACTTTGAACTTTGGTCACATCTATCCGAAAATACTAGAAATATCTCCCAAATTCCCCAACCTCTCCCCGAAAGTTAAAACAGAGTTCTACTCGAGATATTTTAGTGTTAGGTGGCTAAAAACACATCAAAAGATGAAAAATATTTTTATAAGAGACTTAAATAAATAATTTCCCTTTATTATGGTCACACTTTCATCGCCTTACTTTGAACTTTGGTCACATCTATCCAAAAATACTGTAAAGATCTCTAAAATATACTCATTTATTAGCCAAAATTTCCCCCAGAGTTATAAAACCCATTCAAGTACTTCTCACTCGACTTCTCGGTAAATATTTGTGATCACTTCTTATCGTTTTGTTTAAAGATCGCTTCATTATCGAGTGTTTGGAATTATTAGACTCCGTTCCTCCATTCCTGAATGAATTCCAACTGACCATTACCATAATAAACTTTTACAATTTGTGAACAAAATTAGCTCCGGCCCGACATCGGGCCCCGATAATGAGGATAAAGCCGCTTTAATCCCAGCCGCTTAATCATATAGTAGTTCGATCCGAGGTCCGATATTTATGATTTAATTGGAGGCCGAAACCGCTACCGAAAGTGCGAGTGTGACATTGTAAAGTCCATTTCCTAATCGATCCAGATCGATCTAGATCTACCAATGGCTTATCGACTATCAGTTATCGATTATCGGTTATCGGGTACGGTAAATGGGTATGCAGATCAGTATTATGATTCAGCAGAAATCGCTGAGAAAGTGGTAGTCCTCTCAAGACTAATCTGCAGACGGCGACGATAATCGGAAATTTGACAACAACATTTTTGCTGACATGCAAAAAAAATAAAATAATACAAGTGTTGTTGGGGAAAGTCTCCCCATTGCGTTCCCCAAAATCTACGTTAATTATAGAAAATTGCCAGTTAATAGCGCTTGAGTTTTTATTGGATCTTAGGGTTCTTGGCATTTCATTTTTATAGCCACTAGGATTATTACGCGTTGTGCGTGAAGAGGTGGGTGTTGAATGGACTCAACTTATCGCAGATCGATAATGATCCACTCGAACGTATAGTACACCCTTCCCAGACCCCAGACCCATCCGGTCATCTGAAAAAATTCAACTGTCATGGGACACTCCACAAATAATACTCAATATATTATGGGAGAGATAGGTAGTGGGGTTGCTACTGAAATGATTAGGGATAGGGCTTTTTGGTTAGAAATCGGTTTAGATTGCTGGCAATGATTCGACTAATTTAATTGAAGTCTTAATTGAAGGAGATTACTAATGTGACAGTTATGGCACTCACCTCCTTATCACTAATATCAGTTAAGACATAGACTCTATAATATTTCCAGTACTTCTCTTCTCTTCCAAAATTCCAGTAAGCTATGAAAATATGATCACTTTTTATTCGGCTATTTTAGCATTCCAGTGAAATTTTTACGTAATTTTTTTGTATACATTTTTTTTAATAAAATTTTAAGTTTTTTTGATTTTTTTTTTATGGTAAAATATGTGATTTGAAATTTAGGGAAATTTTTTTTAATGGCGAAACAAAAAAACCGGTATCTATTATTTATTTTTTAAGAAAATAAAAACATTTTTTTTTTCTTTTTTGTAGGAGTCGAACTCGTGTTTCTTAAGGTATTCTTAGATTCGACTTGATCTTAATTTTTTTTTTGAAAATGACTTGGCGATTTTTATTCGATTTTTTTTTATTCGATAACGGCGCCGAAATCAAAGCTAATCGTTGGAACCGCCACCGCCGGGGCACTCCAAACCTGAACAGGTTCGGTCCTCGATTTCTCGAGAGGCTGATCCCAATCTTTAGATGATGATTTTGAAGAAAAAATAACTAATTTTTGCATCCTTTCTTCTGGTAGAATCGTGTGGAGTAAGCAGGTCTTCTTATGGCTGCTCCTGGCCGCCGTAATGGTCACCGCATTGACCCTCGGCCTGGTCTTTGGACTGAGGAGCAAGGACACTCGCCTCATCAGCGGCGCCGTCGTCTCCAATGGCATCGGTTGTGCCGATATTGGCGGCGATGTCCTCCACGACGGCGGTTCGGCGGTGGATGCCGCCATTGCCACTTTGTTGTGCGAGGGCCTCCTCCTGCCCCACTCCATGGGCATTGGCGGGGGCTTTGTGGCCACCATCTATACGAGGAGCACTCGGAAAGTGGAGACTGTGATGGCGAGAGAATCGGCTCCGGCGGCGGCCACCAAGAACATGTTTGTGGGCCAGTCGGAGATCACGGGCGCCAGGGCGGGCGGAGTGCCCGGCGAGATTCTGGGCTACTGGGAGATGCACCGGAAGTACGGCATCCTGCCGTGGAAGCGTCTCTTCCAGCCGTCCATTAAGTTGGCCCGGGAGGGTCATGTCGTCTCCAGATACCTGGCCGCCGCCATCCAATCCAAGTTGCCACAAATCCAAGCGGAACCATCACTGTCCTCGGTCTTCCTGAAGGGGAACGGAGATGCCTACCTGGAGGGGGATTACATGAAGCGTACTGTCCTGGCCGATACTCTGGAGAGGATTGCCGAGAACGGTGCCAGCGAGATCTATGATGGCGGGGTGACCGGACGCATGTTCGTGGAGGACATCCAGGCGGCGGGCGGGATCATCACCGAACAGGACCTTCGCGATTTCCGAGTGCGCTGGGAGAGTGATGGCCACATCTCCGCCCACATCACCGGCGGCTACACCCTCTACACCACGCCCCTGCCCAGCAGTGGTCCGGTCCTGACCTTCATCCTCAACCTCATGGACAGCCTGTATACGGACAAGGAGCAGGTGTACTGGCAGCGGGTCGTCGAGTCCTTCAAGCACGCCTACGGCCAGAGGACGAATCTGGGCGATTTCCACGGCGATGAGGAGTATGGTCCTTCGATCAATGCCACCTTGGAGCAGATGCTACGTCCGGAGTTCGTCGAGAGCATCCGGAAGTTGATACAAGACGACAGGACCTCGCAGGACTACGCCTACTACGGGGCCAACTTCACGGTCGAGGAGGATCACGGCACTGCCCACATGAATGTCCTGCATCCCAACGGGGACGCCGTCTCCATTACCAGCACCATTAATAACTAGTGAGTATTATAATTAAATATATTTATAATTAAATATAAATATATTATTGCTTAAAAAAAAAGACTGATGGCAGGGACTCATAAATTAAATATTTTTATTGTCTTAATAATTTAATATTTATGGCCAGCTCTTTGGTTTGGCAATTACTTTAATTCCTTATCTATCTGATAGTATTTAATAGCTTTTTTATTAAATATTTTATGATTTAAGGGTTTCATTTATGAAATTTATGAAAATTAAGGCAGCTTTTGTTTTTGAAATGAAGAAAATCGGAGGATTTGAAGCTCCTTTTTTAGAAGGAAGAAGTGCCGGGTATCATATCTCCTTCTTAATAGTATCTTAAAGATTCTTTTTTAAGAATAAGAAGTACCGGGTATAAATTATCTCTCTCCCAATAGTATCTTAAAGATAAGCTTAGTAAGTACCAGGTATCATATATCTTTATAGTATAGTATCTTAGAGATAACTGTAGCTCCTTTTTTAAGAAAAATGAGTACCGTGTATCGCATCTCTTCCATAATAGTATCTCAAAGATAACCACTATCCCTTCTCTCCTTCAGCTTTGGCGCCAAAGTGGCCTCCGCCCGGACTGGCATCATCCTGAACGACGAAATGGACGACTTCTCCACCCCGGGCGTGATCAATGGCTTCGGAGTGCCAGCCTCGCCGGCCAACTACATCCATCCCGGCAAGCGACCCATGTCCTCGATGAGTCCCGCCGTCGTGGTGGACCCACAGGGCAATGTCCGGCTACTAGTTGGAGCTGCCGGCGGCACCCGGATCACCACCAGTGTGGCAGAGGTGATCCTCAAGTATCTGGTGCGGGGCGAGAGTCTCAATGCGGCGGTGAACAACGGAAGGATCCACCATCAGCTGGCACCGATGCGGGTCAGCTACGAGGTGGAGGTGGAGAGCAGCACCGCCGACTACCTGAAGCAGGTGGGCCATGTGATGTACGAGGAGCCGCAGGGATCCAGTTTCGCGGCAGTCACCGCCATTGGAGCTTTGGAGGAGCCGCAGCCCTTCTACGATCGCCGGCGGATCGGTAGCTCCCTGACCATCCAGAAAACCAACAAAATGCAGCACTAATCCTCCATTCCGATCCCCGTGCCATGATCGTGATCGTGATCGTGATTTTATTTATTTATATATAAATTTTAGTTTTTAAGAGGCCCGCCCCCCCGTAGTAGGGCCCGTGTATATAATTGTTGGAACCATATTTCGAATAGAGGAGTGTCTTCGAAAATAATTCTTTTATGTTAAATAACAGGCTGTGAATGCCGAAATAGCCAAATAACTGATTGTCTTTTTACTGAAAGCATACTAATACTTTAATTGGTATTTTATTGTACATATACGCTATTCCCACACACCTGTTATTTTTTGAATAAAAAATTGGAGTTTGTTTCAAATTATTTCTCCAAAAAAAGGGCATAAAAGTACTTCCCCGTCTTTATCTTGAGGAGTTTTGAGGAGGAATTTTGGAGGAAATTATATTCCAAAAAGTTTCAAGGGCTTTCGTCACTGCAATTGTGAATCCATTTAAATATAAAATCAATTTTTTGCAGATTTAGTGATAATTTTATACTTAAAAAAAGAAAAAAACATTTTAGAAGAGCTATTTTACTTCATAAAATAGAAGAATTTAAGTGGTTTTCGTCACCTGTTATTATAGCTCGTAAGGAAATTCCGAGAATAGGATGAGAATTTGCAAAAACAACAATATTGGCAGTGGGGAGTCAAAAAATAAATATAAAAAAACCTAATCTAGTAATCCTTGACCCCCGATCCAAGTAATCCATGGAATCGAACTTCCTGTCACAAATTCCCGTACTCCCAAACCCATTTCCCGACAAAGTTCATTCTACACAACGAGATGAAACTAGCCAGTACAATAAATCGAAGAGCCAGCAACAAAATTTAGAATTTATAATATCTAGATATTTTGTTATTAAATATTTTTTGGAAATATTTTTTACTAAATTAATAGAATTATTAGGATTTCCTTCTAATCATTATGACACGACCATTGCCCCCGAAGAAGCCTGTTCAGAAGGATATTCCTTTCAAGAGTCGGAGATCAATCAGGAGGACCAAGAGACAGAACAAGCACTCGCTCCCCAATGGCTTCAATCCCAATATGTTGAGGCGACTCGGAGCGGAGATAATCCAACTACTCGTGGGACTCTCCAGGAAGAATATCAATTGAGTTCGCACCGAGACATCCCAGGCAGATAAAAAACAAAGATTCAAGATTATCCATCTAGTTCGGCAACGCAGGGACATCGCACATTTAATCCAGATGATGACCAATCCTGCTTACAATAAGCGGAATAATAAACACGCCCAGTACAGTCTGAGAATTTATACACAAAATTAGCAATAAAAGATAATAGAAGATAATACACGACTATTTCGTCACTAAAATTTGAGGATTGAAATATTTTGATGCAGAATGACGGGGAATCGATCCACGAATCGTTTAAAACATTCCGATTGAGAATCGGATGAATGTTGGCAAAGATATAGCCTCCGAGAGGGCGAAAAGGCCATTCCCTGTGTTTTCGAAGGGGACCCCCTGGAAATTTTTGAAAAAAATTTGAAAAATAGTTCACTCCCGGATTTTGATGCAGAATGACGGGGAATCGATCCACGAATCGTTTAAGGTATTCCTCTCGAGAATCGGATGCGTATTGGCCAAGTTATAGCCTCCGAGAGGGCGAAAAGGCCATTCCCTGTGTTTTCGAAGGGGACCCCCTGGAAATTTTTGAAAAAAATTTGAAAAATATTACTCTCCCGGATTTTGATGCAGAATGATGGGGAATCGGTCCACGAATCGTTTAAGGTATTCCTCTCGAGAATCGGATGCGTATTGGCCAAGTTATAGCCTCCCAGAGGGCGAAAAGGCCATTCCCGGTGTTTTCGAAGGGGACCCTCTGGAAATTTTTGAAAAAAATTTGAAAAATATTTCACTCCCGGATTTTGATGCAGAATGACGGGGAATCGATCCACAAATCGTTTAAGGTATTCCTCTCGAGAATCGGATGCGTATTGGCCAAGTTATAGCCTCCGAGAGGGCGAAAAGGCCATTCCCGGCGTTTTCGAAGGGGACCCCCTGGAAATTTTTGAAAAAAATTTGAAAAATATTTCAGTCCCGGGTTTTGATGCAGAATGACGGGGAATCGATCCACAAATCGTTTAAGGTATTCCTTTCGAGAATCGGATGCGTATTGGCCAAGTTATAGCCTCCCAGAGGGCGAAAAGGCCATTCCCGGTGTTTTCGAAGGGGACCCTCTGGAAATTTTTGAAAAAAATTTGAAAAATATTTTGATTCCGGGTTTTGATGCAGAATGACGGGGAATCGGTCCACGAATCGTTTAAGGTATTCCTCTCGGGAATCGGATGCGTATTGGCCAAGTTATAGCCTCCGAGAGGGCGAAAAGGCCATTGCCGGTGTTTTCGAAGGGGACCCCCTGGAAATTTTTGAAAAAAATTTGAAAAATATTTCACTCCCGGGTTTTGATGCAGAATGACGGGGAATCGATCCACAAATCGTTTAAGGTATTCCTCTCGAGAATCGGATGCGTATTGGCCAAGTTATAGCCTCCGAGAGGGCCAAAAGGCCATTCCCGGTGTTTTTGAAGGGGACCCCCTGGAAATTTTTGAAAAAAATTTGAAAAATATTTCGATTCCGGGTTTTTATGCAGAATGACGGGGAATCGATCTAGAAATCTTTTAAGGTACTCCGCATTTGGATCGGATGAGTACTGGCCGAGTTATGCCCTTCGAGAGGGTAATCAAATCTTCTAAAAATACGTTCAATCGAGTAATCCTTGAGCCCCGATCCAAGTAATCCATGGAATCAAACTTCCTGTCAAAAATTTCCGTACACCCAACCGCTTTCCTTACAAATATCATTCTACACTAAGAGGCGAAACAAGCTAGTACAATAATATACAACTAAAGAACAAAATTGAGAATTTTTAATATCTATATAGTTTGTTTTTAAATAAACTTTGTAATAAATTTTTGGAATTGTTTGACCTTTCTACTCATTATGACACGACCATTGCCCCCAAAGAAGCCTGTTCAGAAGGATATTCCTTTCAAAAGCCGGAAGTCAATCAGGAGGACCAGGAGACAGAACCGGCACTCGCTCCCCAATGGCTTCAATCCCAACATGTTGAGGCGACTCGGAGCGGAGATAATCCAACTACTCGTGGGACTCTCCAAAAGGAATATCAATTGAGTTCGATACATTCCAGGCACATTATACAAAAAATCAAGATCCAAAATATTTAGCCATCTAGTTCGGTACCGAAGACATAGCAGGGACATCCCATATTAAATCAAGATGATGAACAATCCTGCTTAGCTGAGAAATTATATGAGAATTATACAAAATTAGCTAGACAAGATAATAAAAGTAAACGATAATAAAAGTAATAAAAATATTTCGTCACTAATACTTATCGTCAAAATTTTCGAATTTCGTATATTTTATAACTAAACAATGAAAAAACTTAAAATACTGGTTTTTAATATGTGAAATTCAAATTTGGCGGCCGTTAGAGATGGGAAAACAAAAATCCCGATTAAAAACCCACCGCTAGAGGTCGCTGGCGACCAACACTTTCTCCCCAATTTTGGCCATAACGCGTGGCGAGGGGCCGAAAAACGGCATAACGCCTTACCAGTTGAACATTTCTCCCTTCTTTTTTTTGTTTACGTTTGCACCGCAAAAATTCGTGCAACTGCACTCGCAACATTTTCTGTCGCAACGTCTGCCGGCGTCGAGGGCTGCTGCGGTAATAAAGTGCGCCAACGGAAGGAAGTGCAGGCGGTTCTCTGCCGATTTTACATTTTCCGTTCTTTAATGAACAAAGTTCCATTCTTTTTTTGTTTTTTTCCTCTTCATTCTACGGCGCCTGCTTTGATCAGCAGTTTAGTGTGTAGTTCTCTTGTCTCGCTCGCGCTAACGGCGGTAAAATAGTACAACAAAAAAACTGGTAACAAAAAAAAAAAACTGGCCAAGAAGAAGAAGAAGAGGCAACAAAGCAGGCAGCGGGCATTTGAACCAAAAATTCTTGTGCTTTGATTTCATTTGTTCTGTTACGGTTCTCGGTGTCTTCTTCTTCTTATTTTGGCCAAGTCTCTCCAAGACACGTCAACAAAAAAAAAAAAAAATTAAATTCCAGCCCGGCATTAGAGAAGAGCAAGAGAGAGAGAGAGAGAGAGGAAGATGCGCGTAAGCAACATTCGCAGTGGACGGATCTGCCGGTTGGCCCTGTGCCTCTTGGTCATCCTGCCGCTACTGTATCTTTTGGCCAACTGGAGCGACCACCACAAGCGGGTCCAGGAGGCCTATCACACCCGCTTCGGCGGCCCCAAGTTCGCCCACCAGCGTCTGGAGGGCAGGCCCAAGGAGACCCCCAAACTGGTCGAGGGTGAGTCTTTCCCAGAGGAAGAGGTGGAGGTGCTTCTCTCCAAGATCTGGGCTATCTCCAGAGGGAAACCTGTTTTTTTTTTTTTTTGACAAGTTACACCATGTAACATGTGTAGAGACACCTACAAGTCGCAGATCTACAAGATTTGGAGGTTTTTTGGGGTTTCTTGGGAGTGTTTCTCTTCTTTTTATGGAGATTAGAAGTTATTTTTAGTTTTTAAAAAGTTAAAAGTCTTAAACTGTTAATAATATAATAGATTTTTTGTAGATCTTTGGGATAAATGTACATAGACCTTCAAAGAATACGATTTTATTAGATCTTTAGGATATAGATCTTAAAAAAAGGGACTTCTGATAGATCTTTTTCATATAGACTTTAAAACAAACTGTTTTTTAATCGATCTGTAGGATATAAACCTTAAAACATAGTGTTTTTTTTTAGATCTTTAAGATATAGATCATAAATGAATAGGTTTTAGTTGATCTTAGGGATATATGTACCTAGATCTTCAAAGAATGGGTTTTTTTACAGATCATCTGGATATAGATCTTAAAACAATGAGTTTTTTAAAGATATATTGTATATAGATCTTAAAATAACGTGTTTTAGTGGAATTTTTATCAAATAAATTGTATTTTTATTAGATTTTAAGGATATCGATCTCAGAAAGAAATGATATGTAGAAGATAAAATATATAGAAAATATAATATATAGAAAACTTCCTCTTAAGAACTTAAATGATAAAAAAATGACTAATTTTGCTAATGGCTTGATAAAAAAAAAGGAGATACAAAAAGCAACCTTATCTTTCAGATAGAAAATCTTCAAATATGTGAGTTTATAGATAATACTCAAATATCCCCCCTATTTATCAGAAAAAGTATGATTTCTATGCCATATATAGACTATATAACACTTGTGGGTAAAAATTCTTTATAAACAACTGCTTTTCGAGATCCCCCGCATCAAAAAATGAAACAGAAACTCTATAATTGTGAGTGGCAAGTCATCTGGAGATACGGCGGATAGCTTCTGGCTAGTCCAGACCAATATTTAATATTTAAACACCTGCATTTGCATTCACATTTTAAACGGAGTGTACCATAGAACTCATTCCCCAAGAAGAGAAATTAATATTCCATTTCATTCCAGGATTGGGTAACTTTGAGCCCAAGGATATGAAGCCAAGGACAGGACCAGGAGAGAATGGCGAGGCCCACAACCTGTCCAAGGACAAGAAGAACAAGGCCGACGCCTCCGAAATGGAGTACGGCATGAACATCGCCTGCTCCGACGAGATCTCCATGCACCGGACGGTGAAGGACACCCGGCTGGAGGAGTGCCGCCACTGGGACTACCCCTACGATCTGCCCAAGACCAGTGTCATCATCGTCTTCCACAACGAGGGCTTCTCCGTTCTGATGCGAACCGTTCACTCGGTCATAGATCGCTCCCCCAGTCATATTCTCCATGAGATCATCCTGGTGGATGACTTCTCCGACAAGGAGAACCTCGGCAACCAGCTGGACAAGTATGTGGAGCAGTTCAAGGGCCTCGTCAAGGTCATTAGGAACAAGGAGCGCGAGGGTCTCATCCGGACGAGGTCAAGGGGCGCCACTGAGGCCACTGGTGAGTGATGAGTTGGTAGCTTGGCTATCTTGGTGGGAGAACGTGTCTGGAGCTTATCGGCTTGGATATTTCCACTCAGACGTGGGAATTCCATTTCTGCCATTTGGAATTCAAAGATTAGACGGAGTTGGAGTCTTTTTGTTATCTCTTTTGAAGACTGAGTCATGAGATTCTATTGAGTTCTAGAGATTATGGGAATTTTCAGAGAAATATCAAAAGATTAAAGCTCCAAACTTGCTTACTTGATTGCTCTAGAAGGTATATTTTATTTAATTTTCTCTAAAAATCAAGGTTTATGAGTAATATATACTCTTTTCTTTGTGTTTTTCATTAAAATCTTAATTAGATAGTCTTTTTATACCCTTGCAGAGGGTATTATAATTTTGGTCAAAAGTGTGCAACGCAGTGAAGGAGACATCTCCGACCCTATAAAGTATATATATTCTTGATCAGGATCACCTCCTGAGTCGATATGAGCATGTCCGTCTGTCCGTCTGTCCGTCTGTCCGTCTGTCCGTCTGTCCGTCTGTCTGTCTGTCTGTCTGTCTGTCTGTTTCTACGCAAACTAGTCTCTCAGTTTTAAAGCTATCGAGTTGAAACTTTGCACACATCCTTCTTTCCTTTGCAGGCAGTACATAAGTCGGAACGGCCGGGATCGGTCGACTATATCCTATAGCTGCCATATAACTGATTGATCGGAAATGCCATAACTTTGGTGTTTTTTAAGTTAGAGGGTTGGGACTTTACACAATTGTTATGTTTGACCAAAATATCTTATGTACAAAATTTCATAAGGATCGGCCGACTATATCCTATAGCTGTCATAGAACGATCGAAATTGGCATAACTTTGGTGTTTTTTAAGTTAGAAAGATGGGACTTGGTACAGATTCTATTTTGGACAAAATAATCTGATTTGCCAGATTTCATAAGGATCGGCCGACTATATACGATCTTCTATATATCTAATAATATAAGTACGTGGCGCCACCTAGCGGATTGCGACTGAACTGCAAGGGTATATCAACTTCGGCTCCGCCCGAAGTTAGCTTTCCTTTCTTGTTTTTATTAAAATCTTAGCAGAAAAGTGGGAAAAGTTAGTCTTTCTACTCCTCAGACTATAATTCCCAACTACTTGGTCATCAATATGCAAACAAACATGTCAGAACCTGTCCAAAACCTAAAAACCTAACCTCATTCTTACATCAGATGACTTAGAAGTACTTATGAGTATGTTTTTCTTTCAAATCTTAGTAGAAAAGTGAGAAAAGTTAGACTTTCTAAGACTTCCTACTGCTCACACTATAATTCCCAACTCCCAAGTTAAATTTAAGCCAAAAAACCTGTCCAAGAACTAACCTCACTCTCTCGATTCCCCCAGGCGAGGTCATCGTCTTCCTGGACGCCCATTGCGAGGTGAACCTCAACTGGCTGGCTCCCCTCCTGGCGCCCATCTACCGCGACCGGACCGTGATGACAGTTCCCATTATCGATGGAATCGATCACAAGAACTTCGAATACCGTCCGGTTTATGGAACGGAGACCCACTTCCGTGGCATCTTCGAGTGGGGCATGCTGTACAAAGAGAACGAAGTGCCGCGTCGGGAGCAACGTCGGAGGAGTCACAACTCCGAGCCCTATAGAAGTCCCACCCATGCCGGCGGTCTGTTTGCCATCAACAGGGAGTACTTCCTGGAACTGGGAGCCTATGATCCCGGTCTGCTCGTCTGGGGCGGTGAGAACTTCGAGCTGAGCTTCAAGATCTGGCAGTGCGGTGGCAGTATCGAGTGGGTGCCCTGCTCCCGGGTGGGTCATGTCTATCGCGGCTTCATGCCCTACAACTTCGGCAAGCTGGCCAGCAAAAAGAAGGGTCCACTGATCACCATCAACTATAAGAGGGTGATCGAGACCTGGTTCGATGACACGCACAAGGAGTACTTCTATACGAGGGAGCCGCTGGCCCGCTACCTGGACATGGGCGACATCAGTGAGCAGCTGGCTTTGAAGAAGCGTCTCAACTGCAAGAGCTTCCAGTGGTTCATGGATCACATCGCCTACGATGTGTATGACAAGTTCCCGGGTCTACCGGCCAACCTGCACTGGGGCGAACTGCGCTCTGTGGCCTCGGATGGGTGTCTGGACTCGATGGGCCTCCAGCCGCCGGCTATCATGGGTCTGACCTACTGCCATGGCGGTGGAAACAATCAGCTGGTGAGACTGAATGCCGCCGGGCAGCTGGGCGTTGGGGAGCGGTGCGTGGAGGCGGATCGGCAGGGCATCAAGTTGGCGGTGTGCCGACTGGGCACTGTGGACGGTCCCTGGCAGTATAATGAGCACACCAAGCACCTGATGCACCGCGTCCACAAGAAGTGCATGGCCCTGCATCCGGTCACCCAGCAACTGGCCCTGGGACACTGCGATGTCAACGATAGCTACCAGCAGTGGTGGTTCAAGGAGATACGTCCGCGCTGGTAAGTCCTGGAGGGAGCAGGGAGGAGGGCAGGAAGGCGGGCAGGATGTCATCACAAGGATGAAGAGATCATCAAGGGTTTCAGCCGGGGGCGCCAACGGGGGGCGATATTTTAGACAAAAAAAAAAACAAAAACAACAGAAAACAAAAAAAAAAACACAAACAAAAAAGCAATTTAGTGAAAATGAGAAATAATGGAATTGTTGTTGGTTTTTGTAACGCAATATGACTAAATATATATACAAAAAAAAATATAAAAACAAAAATCATAAAAAATAAACAGATAAAAAAAAGAATCATAAAAAAATAATATTTAAAATTAAGAAATAAAGCACAGACCGGAGGCAGGGGCATGGAAATACTTTTCAAGGCTCTCTTTCTCTCTCTCTCTATCAAGGACATTAAATGTCCTTAAGGAAGATATTAAAAATTAACGCCAGAAAGCTCCCTAAAGATATTCTAAATTAAAAGTTTAATTTTAAAA
>JAJJHT010015723.1:827945-842337 GCA_021223865.1 Drosophila pandora | reverse complement strand
AAAATAAGAGACCAATTTGGCTCTTCCTGCAAGTTCGGCTGAGAGTCCAAAGTATTTAATAAAAAATAAAATCAATAAAAATTATTTTGAATTATTGATTGATTTATTATAAAAAAATAAAAGAAAATTAAAAATTAAATAAAAAGTGAGAAGTCCACTGTTTGGGGAGCAGTAGACTAATGATTAGAAATGGAGGGAAGGCTGCCTTTTATACAGATTTTTGGAGCCCAAAAACAGTCTCCATCAAAGCCTACTAATCTCGATATTAAAAGATATTAAACGGTGGCATTTATCGATTTTTTGTAGGGTTGCCACATGAAGGACTATCGTTAAATCTTGTCCTGGAATCTGGCTGTCAAAATGGTAAAGTTTCGAATAAATAAACCACCTTTTGGACCATGTTTTTTGCAATTTCTTTGAAGCTTGTTGGTCTTAAAGATGAGAGGCATTCGGGCCCAGCTCCTATTTCAGACCAAGCTCCCATTTCGGGCCAATAGCTGCTCCGGCCTGCCTGTACTTAAGCCAATTACACGGTTGCAGTCAGCCAGTTGCCAGTTGCCAGTTGCGGCAAATTGTGGCACGTTGCCCTGGAAAAAAAAGGGAAAATAGTGCGTGTTTAATGTTACAAATTGAAAAACTAAAAAAAATAGTAAGAAAAAATGGGAAAAATAAAAAGGGTTGCCAGGTGCGTGACAGGGAGATGAGGATGAAAATTACTCACCCATTGCACGCATATGGCTGACAATTGAAAAAAAAAATATATATTTATTCTGGGAGTACTTTTTTTTCGATTTGCAGCTAAATGGCAGTTAGAAAAATAAAAAGAAAAAAAAAGTGCACGCAAAGATAGAGTCAGTTTTGTGACTTTTGACCGCAAGGCGATTACCAAGGTCGATAGACCATGGCAGATGATGTCTCCAAGGAGGGGGGGTGCCATGGAAAAAAAAAAAATAAATAAAATAACAAGTGAAGCCAATCGGGTCTCGGTATTGGCCACAACAAACAACCGTTGGCCGGGCGCTCAAAAAAAAAGGGGTTAAACAATATCCACCCATCTCTTTCTACACCAATATACCTCTCTCTTTTTCACATTCTCAGGCTGTATTTTTTTCTATATACATATATATTTTTTTTTGAAACTCAACTACGCGTAACATCGTATCATCCGTGGAATGACAACAAAAGGAGCCATATAAACCGATTATTAACTTTAACCGCGTAATTAATGGTTTGGGGCGGCCGGTTGGGGGCGTGGCACTTGTTCCATTGACAAGTCTTCTTCTTCTATTATTGTATTGTCAAACATGGATATATTTTAGATATACATATATATATAAAATGGTGACATATAGATAAAAATCCATTGTCCCGCATTCGCATTTTTCACATTTTGCCTTATAATTTAGCATTTGTTGTTCGTTTATTTGCCATATAATATATGATTATGACGACGAGCAATGTTTATTTAATTTTCTTCATTGTTGTCTATTTTTTTTTTACAACTATTTATTTATTATTTTTTTTTTAGAGCTCGTTGTTGGTAATAATAATTGCAGGGAGACCCAGAGCACGCGCACTTTTGGTCAGCGTTTTGTCGAAACATTTTACACAAAACGTTGCTTTGTATTTTGTTTTCTTTTTTTTACATTTATTTTTAATCGCTTCTGTGGGCTTGTTTATGGAAATGATATGTTTNTGATATGTTTTGTTATATATTTTATATATATATTTATTTTAGTAATAAATGTTTATGATTTAAACATAATTTTGAGGTTTCTTGGAAGATTTTTCTGGAAAGAGAAGCTCCTTTAGGTTATAGATACTTAATTTATTCATTTTTAAAGCATATCTCCTCTTTTGAGTAGCTCTATTTTACTTAAAATCATGATACTAAGTTTATTTATTTATTTTTTGGTAAAGAAAATACTATTTTATTCGCTTATATATTTATTTTCTTAATGAAACCAAAACAAACTAACTCCTATGGGCACACTTTTCTGCATAAAATAACTTTAAATTTGTTTTAGTATTATTTCCAACAATAAACAAAAAATGTCTATAAAACACCATTTTAAGCTCTTTATTTTGAATCTTATAATATAAACCCTGAAACAAATAAAAAACCCCCTCAAACTCTTTAAAGTCGAAGGGCACACTTTACTCCTTTAAACTATAATGTTTTTGTTTATATTATTCTTCTACCAATTAAATATTAAATGCATATGAATAATAATTAACCCAAAATCCCTATTAAAACATTACCTCAAGCTCTTTTATTTTAAATCTTTTAATCTTTTTAATAAAAACCCTTAAAACAAATAAAAAAACACCTCTAACTCTTCAAAATCGAAGGGCACACTTTTCTCTTCAAAATTATGATTATTTTTTTTTGTGTTATTCTTCTACCAATTAAATACTAAATGCATATCAATATTGATTAATAATAATTAACCCAAAACAGGCCTATATTTCATACGAACGCGCGCTCTCTTTCAATTAATTTATGAATGATTTTTAAAAATTCAATGGAAAAGGTGAGCAAGAACGAAAGAGGTAAGTGGAGACCATTCGAGTGTTAATAATTTGTGTATTTTTTGTAGAAAACTATTGGCCTGAAAACTGAATAAATGCCAATTGTGCTGAAAGTTTGTTAAGCAATTAAAAAGTTTGACAAAACACGGCGGCTATTCCGCAAAAAATTAAAACACAAACACATCAGGCGCGATTTTCAATTTAAAGTTTTTGTTTTTTGTTTTGTTTTTAACCCCTACCCGGTTTTTAAAATAAAATAAAAGGGTGTGATTGGTTTTAGGAGCAGCTTTTAGGGATTAGTTGGAATGAAACCATTTTTAGATCTTAGATCTTATAGATCTCTGCCTTAACACCAAAAACTCCATAATATTTCTTTAAAAAATAATAATATTATACTAAAAAATAAACCTTAAATCTAAAACTTAAGCTTAAGAGTATAATAATAAGTACCGGGTATCATAAAGTCGTAAAATTTTAGTGGTTTTCTCTCGGTTTTTGTTTTTGAATTTTTGCATTCAGAATACTGTCGGGGAACCACATGCTGTGCGTGCTCCTTTGTTGATCCTGATCCTGAAAACCCCCCGGCCAGGACACTTTTGCGGTTAGCCAGGCCAAGGGGGAAGGACGATAAAGGATGCTAAATCATGCCACTGCCGCTGCTGTGGCTGTTGCTGACTTTCTGCAATCTGGTCTGGATCGAACGGACCCGGATCCTGGACGATCCTTTCGATCGATCAGACAAATGCCAGAAACCCAACAATTGACAGCCATTATCATCGTTTATCGGGATTTACCGGGGTGAGGTACGGGGATGGGCCATTGTCCTTTCCAAAGGACACAGATCGTAGACCCTAGCTCCTGGCTGGAAAATTATTGTCACTTTTTCGAAAAATTTGTCAGCGCATGTCGCGTAATTAGAAGGCCAGGACGACGACGACGACGAGGAGGGGAGAGGTGAGGTGAGAACAAAACAGGGAAAATCGGAAAATCGGAAAATAGGAAAATCAGAAAATTGGAAAAATTAGGGAGACGTATTTTTTCTTTTAATTGATAAATTGTGTCGCATGCTGCGTCGTCCTCGACTCCCGACCGCATATCCTTTTTGTCCTTTCCGGACTCATTGTCACTCTCTAGCCACTGTGTGTTGCAGTGTTGCATAAGTTGACATTCATGCCCGTGTGTGTGTCATTGTCCTTGATTGTCCTGGCCCCGTAAAAGTGAGCGTATCAATTACTTGGACAAACAATCATATCCCCGAAGTCCCCTAGTTCCCTACTCCTCTCTATTCCATAAAAGAACATTCGTGACTTCTGTTCTTTTATCTTGTATTCCTTTCATTTTTTTTTTTGTGGCCGATTTCTTTTATCGGCAAAAACCCAAAAAGGACAATTGTTAAAACCAGTGGACAGTATGTATGCTTTTATGGCTCAAGTCCTTTTTTTCCTGGCTTCCTTCCTGGAAGACTCTATTTGCCAAAAAAAAAAGGCGGCACTTTTATGAAATTATTTCTGAAAAAAACTAGATCTAGCTTGGATTACATTTCTTATATTCTTACTTATAGTAACCACTTTTAATGGAAATATTATTAAATAATTATCCACACTAGTTAGTTGATTAATTTCTCAGGAAAATACACAAATTTTAGCGGCGGCCTTTGCCGCAAATTGCAAGGCATTTCGTTCTGCGTAACAAATCGAATGGAAACTAAATCGATTCGAATCGAATTTAGTTCGATTTAACTACTGAGCACTGAAGCAGTGACTAGTGAACAGCGAACAGACAAAACGACAATTGCTGATAATTTTCCAATTAAATCGTTCAGTTTAATGACCACTTTTGGATTTAAAATCGAATGGCAGAGAATGTAGACTGCCATTCCACATGAATAGAGCAGTTTTTAGAGGTTTATTAGAAAGGAAATGCCAAACAAAAAACTTGCCAAAAAATATTAGTTTATAAAGAAAATATTTAATAAAAAACAACTATCCAAAAGCCTGAAATATTAAAATTTCAGTAAATAGTTTCTTTATTTAAGAGCCTTGAAATAGTCTTTAAAAACCTTTCTTTTCTGTTTAAAAATTGTATAATGTATATATAATTTTTATTTATTAAAATTCCTTTAAAAACTATAAACTTTTTCTCAACAATTTGTTGCACAATTCTATTTACGTAAGCAGAGGCAGTGACTGCCCCATTCTGGGATTCGAAAGTGGAAAATTGACACGCGATTTCAATGGAATCCACACATCTGTTGACACAACACCACACACTCTACGTGGCTATCAGGATATTAAGGACAATTGTCTATTGGACAAGTGTCCAGTATTCCCAGGACTTGGCAAGGATAAAAAAAGTAGAAAAAAATATAAACCATCAGTTGAAATGTCTATCGGGAAGTGGAATTGTTGAAAAAAAAAAAGAAATAAACTTTTCCCAGACATATAATTTTAAAACTCAGCATAAAACCAAGACGAATAATTATCAGTGTCCTTCGGAGCATTCTACTTTTTATATAGCACCTCGTTAGCCAGGAAGCCTTTTGAATAATTGAGAAGGTCCTGCGAGTGTTTGGTGCGAAAGGCATGTGTGTTTGGATTTATATTTTCCCAGTGCACTTTTGGGCTTTTAGAGGGTATTTTATAGGGATTATTAGATAAGGATATTGGGATGACAAATTAAAGAAATTTAATATATATTTTACTGATTTTTTAAGAGGGAATTTTAGCAAAGAAATATCTGTTTTTTTATTTCTTATTTTGGGAGAAGAACTTTTGCTTTTTAAATGTTATTATTAGGCTTTTAATTATTAGTTTTCTTTTTATTTTCCCACTATACACATGCAGATGACCTATAGGCGCTGCCACATAGTGTACGGCTGTGAAAGAGAGGTTAAACTCGATATTATAAGGAATATAGTTTAAGAAAAAGGATGCACTATTTCTTAGTTAAAACTTTTTAGTTTGTAGATTATTTCCCTTCTATTTTTTTGTTAAAATGTAGCTCTTCTTATAAGTTAAAAAAAAGTATTTAAAAGCACTCCAAAAATCATAAAACTTATATCACTATAAAGCTGAAACTTTTTCTTCCTCCAGAATATCCTTTGAAAATATAAGCCCCCAGCCCTTATCCCCCGCTTATTATTTTTTACACTTGTTGGCTTAGTCATGGAGATGGAAAATATAGAGTTTTGAGCCAAGTTGGCCCAGTTGCTTTCCGGGTAATTGCTGCTGGCCCTAACAAGCTGATTGACAGCAGCGTTAAACCGCAAAATGTGGCAGGAGGTGGATATGGTGTGGCATGTAAACACACATACTTTTCAACAAAAAAAAAAAGACAGAATGAAATGGAAAAAAAATTAATGCCTTTCATTTGAAAAATATTAATTATAAACTAGAGAACTTTTCTAACCAACAGCTGTGTGCTCATAGAGAATTTTTGATTCGTAGTTCTCCATTATTTTTTTTTTTTGGGCGGATTTTTTCCCATATTTTTATAGTTATTATTTCTCTTTTTTTTTTTTAAGCAAATGCAATGTTGACAAGTGGGCGGTAACCTAAAAAAAAAATATATATATATTTTGAGGTAATTGTGAGAATCGGGCATCTGATAAAATAAAAAATAAATACTCACCTTCGCATATGTTGCCTGAAACCGAAGACTTGTATTAGCAAGGACTTCGGATGGAATTGCCAGGATGATGGATGATAAGCCGTCAAATAGTTTGAAATTCTCGCACTTCCTGTGTCCTTAAAAATTCTTTTTTTTTTATATATTTCTCATCTCGCATTTCATCTATTGGCAACTATTTATTGTAGCAGGGAGCGTGGGAGCAGCAGGATTTGATCTGATCCTGGCATAATCCTGGATCCTGGCAAAAATTGGATCGGAATCGGAATCGGGACAGGTACAAGGACCTATTTTTTTTATTGTGTATGTTTTCCGCACCCATGACACACGATACTACTTCAAAAAGGAGGGAAAAAGGAACCCAGTGAGAGGAGTCCTCAGGGTCCTGTGTGTCCTCCGAGGACTCAGAGGACAATCGGGCATGGGAGAAAGGATAATAATAACGAGGCTAATAGACGGTATCGAATTTAACTCTAGCAGATAATCATCTCGGAGCAAGGTTATATTGTCTAAGGATACTTGACGCTCCCAAATGTCCTGCCACGGCAAGTGGCAAGTCCTCCTGGCCTGTCATGTCCTTTCTACCGTCGAGGTTAAGGAACTTCTCAGTCTCACCTCCAACAAAACTCAACTCTTTGTGTATGTCTGCTTATCCTTTTGTCCTTTTTTTTGTAGTTCGGTCTTGCGTGCTCGGCTCTTTCATCCTTGCATCCGACATCCTTGCAGGACGAAGGGAAAGGCTTGAATGCCAGTTGGCTGCAATGAACCGAACAGATCCAATCTGACGTAATTAAATGCAACTATCTGCCATCGCAGGATCCTCTTCCTAATATCCTTTTTTTCTGTTTATTTTCTTTTTGTTCTTTTTTTTTTGCTCTCGGATTGCGTGCCACAATTAAATGGCATTTGGAGGTTTCATTTGATCGGCCTAAGACTAAAATACAATTATTTAACTACAGTAGAGCCTCAAAATAAGTGAAAATAGAATCACTTTTGAGGCAAAAAGGGCATAGTTTCTTTGGATTTTTGAACTTAAACTTAAATAAAAATGATTCAAATTCTAAAAACAATTTCCCTTATAGAGTAAGCTCTACTGTACCCACTCCTAGGTGCCTTGCCAGGACTCTCAACCCTTTCAAAACTTCCGCTCCACCAGGCACACGCAGTTCAAAATAATAGGTTCGGAATTGGAGACACAATCGAAATTAAATATTACCATTCGCGGAGAGTTGTTAACGAACTTATTAGCCAGCCGGCCCAGGGAGTGCCAGATAAGTGGATATATATATATAGAATTATATGCACATGAAGTATATATCTTGTACTGCCAACAGAACCAGATATATATACACTTTTTCCATCCAAGAGATAGGTTCACGGCGAGTACATTAAATAATTACCTTGTGGGGCGGATGGATGGAAAAAGGGGGCGGGCTTGCAACTGGGATGTGGGAGGAGTGAACCAGGGGGTGCGGCTACAGTTCCGACTCCGTCACCGTCTTCTACATTCAACCTCCGCCTCCGCCTCCGTCCCCCCCACCCGGGTTTTTGGGTTCCAGTTTGGGCTGCGTCATGTGGCAGTGGCAGAGACCAAGCTCTAATTGAGCAATTAGTGGCTAAAAAGGCAACAATTGAGGCCATTTGCTGGGAAAACCTGCGGGGAATTTCTAATGACTGCAAATGAACGGTGGAGCAGCTTAAAGGTCGGGCCAGTTATGGAAAAGCTACTGAAAAGCGACAGCCATGAAGTAGATAGGCATGTTGGCTTCCAAACTCGGAGACCTCTTCTAAAGTAGATCTGCCAAAATGTTTAAAATTTTAAACATGCCATAAATTAATAGGGATTCAAAGAGGGTCGATCCATGAATCACTTACGATATTCCGCTTAAGCATCTGGCCAATTTTGTCCAAGATATGGCCATCAGAGTGAGCATTACTGATATTACCTCTGTTTTTGAAGGTCCTCTTGATATTTTGAAAAAAATTTTAAAAATTTTTCGCTCCCGGATTTTGATGCAGAATGACGGAGAATCGGTCCACAAATCGTTTAAGGTATTCCTCTCAAGAATCGGATGCGTATCGGCCAAGTTATAGCCTCCGAAAGGGCGAAAAGGCCATTCCCGGTGTTTTTGAAGGGGACTCCCTGGAAATTTTTGAAAAAAATTTAAAAAAATTTTCGCTCCCGGATTTTGATGCAGAATGACGGAGAATCGGTCCACAAATCGTTTAAGGTATTCCTCTCAAGAATCGGGTGCGTATTGGCCAAGATATAGGCTCCGAGAGGGCCAAAAGGCCATTCCCGGTGTTTTTGAAGGGGACCCCCTGGAAATTTTTGAAAAAAATTTAAAAAAATTTTCGCTCCCGGATTTTGATGCAGAATGACGGGGAATCGGTCCACAAATCGTTTAAGGTATTCCTCTCGAGAATCGGATCGGAATTGGCCAAGTTATAGCCTCCGAGAGGGCCAAAAGGCCATTCCCGGTGTTTTTGAAGGGGACCCCCTGGAAATTTTTGAAAAAAATTTAAAAAAAATTTCGATTCCGGGTTTTGATGCAGAATGACGGGGAATCGGTCCACAAATCGTTTAAGGTATTCCTCTCGAGAATCGGATCGGAATTGGCCAAGTTATAGCCTCCGAGAGGGCCAAAAGGCCATTCCCGGTGTTTTTGAAGGGGACCCCTTGGAAATTTTTGAAAAAAATTTGAAAAATATTTCGATTCCGGGTTTTGATGCAGAATGACGGGGAATCGATCCACAAATCGTTTAAGGTATTCCTCTCGAGAATCGGATCGGAATTGGCCAAGTTATAGCCTCCGAGAGGGCCAAAAGGCCATTCCCGGTGTTTTTGAAGGGGACCCTCTGGAAATTTTTGAAAAAAATTTAAACAAATTTTCGCTCCCGGATTTTGATGCAGAATGACGGGGAATCGGCCCACAAATCGTTTAAGGTATTCCTCTCGAGGATCGGATGCGTATCGGCCAAGTTATAGCCTCCGAGAGGGCCAAAACGGCATTTCCGGTGTTGTTGAAGGGGACCCCCTGGAAATTTTTGAAAAAAATTTAAACAAATTTTCGCTCCCGGATTTTGATGCAGAATGACGGGGAATCGGTCCACAAATCGTTTAAGGTATTCCTCTCGAGAATCGGATCGGAATTGGCCAAGTTATAGCCTCCGAGAGGGCCAAAAGGCCATTCCCGGTGTTTTTGAAGGGGACCCCCTGGAAATTTTTGAAAAAAATTTGAAAAATATTTCGATCCCGGGTTTTGATGCGATATGACGGGGAATCGATCCACAAATCGTTTAAGGTATTCCTCTCGAGAATCGGATCGGAATTGGCCAAGTTATAGCCTCCGAGAGGGCCAAAAGGCCATTCCCGGTGTTTTTGAAGGGGACCCCCTGGAAATTTTTGAAAAAAATTTAAAAAAATTTTCGCTCCCGGATTTTGATGCAGAATGACGGGGAATCGATCTAGAAATCGTTTAAGACTTTTAAATCGGTAGGCTAGTGAAGAATATATTTTATTAAAAGCTAAAAAAATATAATATTAGTCCTTTGGACTCTAATTTATTGAAAGTAACCATTAAAATATGTAAAGTTACCCCAGAAAAACACGCTCCATCATCCTTAAAATAGACGAAATGATTATCCATAACAATAACAATAAAATCCCTTAGCCATCGTTTTAAAATCAAGGACAATCGCGTCAGGAAGGTCCTCGTTCCACGAAAAAGTGGCAACCGCAGGGCGACAAATGAGATTTTGTGAAATGTTTTGCCAACCAGAACAGCAAACAGACAACCGACAACATTTGTAATCAAAGACCAGGGAATATATATCAAAATCTGGAGTGGATGGGAGAGAGGGCCAGGAAACGCGTCGACAGTTAATGAGATTAAAACGCCCAGCGGGTGTCCTGGTGGCTGGTTTGTTATCCTGGCCCCGCGGGATATTTGCCGAATTGCGCAGTGTGTTGGGCCCGAAATTGAGAGCTCATGGAAGAGGATATTCATTTTACACTTTCCGAAGGGACAAGAAAAGAAAATAAAAGAAAAATATTAAAGGAACTCCGGAGTCACAAGAACGAACAGAAGCATAAATCAGTGGCCATAAATTAGTTGGCTTTTAATTACGATTATTATGCTGATAATAGCGCGCATTTAACGCGCGATAAACATAAATAATCGTGTCAAATGCAAACAGATGTCGAAACCACGATGACAGTCGTCGAACAGTGGAAACTCGAGGGCGAGAACCGCCACAGCCATAGCCAGAGCCAGAGCCAGAGGCATCCAAATCACAGGGCCTCCACTCAGACGCCGACTAAAGACCCAAAAGCCATGAATCAATTTTCTATCAAAGCATAAGAGACTCGAGATGCCCTGGAAAATTATGGTTCTGGGTGTTTTGATTTCTTTAGAGTCTACGTAAATCTACTATTACTACTATG
Organism: Drosophila pandora; assembly: GCA_021223865.1. NCBI lineage: Eukaryota > Metazoa > Arthropoda > Insecta > Diptera > Drosophilidae > Drosophila > Drosophila pandora. Next base: position 831,731 of record JAJJHT010015723.1, on the reverse strand, counting down.
TACTAAAATCTACCATAGTCTCTACAGTATATTTTGATACCCGGTACTTGAAATAACTAGTTTATTTTTATGAAATATTAATACATATTGCTATTTGAAAAGTAATTTTGTCTTATATTTTTGAACTAGTATTTTTTCTGAAATTTTAATATTGCTTATTTCTATTGAGTCTGTTAAACTATTTTAAATGAAACCATACCCGGTACTTAATAAATATTACAATAAATAACACGTTATTTTAGAAATATTTCTGGAAAACATCGCACCAAAAACTATTGTAATATTGCTGTTTAAAAAGTAACTTTTTTACCCGGTACTTGAGGAATAAAATAACAAATTAATGGATTTTTTGATTAAAAATGTCTAAAAAAAAATATTGAAAATATATTTTAATACCTTTTACCTTATATTTTAATACCTAAAAAGCCCTTTTCTTTTTAGATCTACTTAGTTTCCATTTAGATTATATGAAATAATATAAATACCCCCTACTAGAGCTTAAAAACTATTCTTTTCTTGCATCTATAATCCCATAATCCCACTTTCCCTTTTAAAAACCAATCCAAACAAGCCACACACACCCCTTAAAATAAATGTTAAATATTTTCCAGGGTATCTCAAATATTTTCTGAGCGCGTTAAAATTTTTTTGCTTAATGAAAACAATGTGTGAACAAGATTTGTGAACCGATCTGTTGGATAATGGTGAGTGGAGGGCTCGGGCGTGACCGGAATTAAGACATTTTTAAGATGCCATTGGCGGGCTCCCACTGCTCCCTCCAATGAGCGATCAAATAAATTTCTTTGCCGTTGACACTTGTATTTTTTTGTTCATGTTTGTTTTGTTTTTTAGGGGGGAGCTGTTTATCAGATCCCTCGTTAGTGGCGCCTAACTCGCCTCAAATGTGTGGAGATCATAACTCAAAATTAGGGTTTTCTGCTAATGATTTTGTCACCGCCGAAGTGCCACTCGTTTATCATCCGCCAAAGAAATTCCAGTCCTTTCCTTTTCTGATTTATATGCCTTTTTTCTCTCTACCGACCGACTCTACTTTCCCACTATATACATATAGTGGCCGTGTCCTTTGCAAGCCGATGCCAAACGCATGTGCCATCCTTTTGTTTTATGTCCTGGCGGCTGTCTCTTTTTCCAGTGTGTGTTTGTATTTTTCATTATTTTAATTTACAGCCGACTCTGGAGCTCTTTTGAAATCTGACTACGACGGGAGGGGGGCGGCAGGAGCCCAGCAGGACATGTCAGCTACAAGGACTAGGACTCGGTCGAGTGAGATTTTAAAGAAAGTTTTGAGTTTAAAGTTGGAGAAGTAGTGAGAAGGTTTTCCTTTAAAATCCTTAATATTTATGTCCATTAATTGAAGTGTTATCCTTTATTTTTCTAAGCCAAAAAAAAAGGACTCGTATATCTCCCATTTTGATGGCCTCATACCACGCTGAAAAACTGTTATTCATTTGCCGGTCATTTCAATTCATTGCCTGGGCAAATTGTTTTTATCCTGGGACCACCCACTCGTCCACCCACCCACTCTGCCACTCTGCCACACCCACCCAGCCACCCAGCCATCCAGCCACCCAAACCACTCATCCTCACCCCCGTTGGGATGTCAAAACACTGGGAAATCAAGCGGGAAAAATAACTGCGCAGCTTAATTCACTTCCCAACCGATAAAAACCCAAAAACCCGAAAAACCAAAAAGCTTCTAAGGAAGGGGGGGAAGGATTCCAAAACAATCTGCACCCACTTGACGGGCAATCTGTTTCAGTCGAAATCGAGTAATAAAATTTAAATCACCCAAAACCCAGAACCCAGAACGAGAAGATGACGAGGGTCAGGACCCAGCTAACAGCCAGCAGCACCCAGGATGCAGGACGTTCAGGACACCCTCTGATCGAATGAGACTGGAGCGTTAAAAGTCGTTAACGACCAGCCGAAAAACCGGAAGCTGCTAAGCATCCCCCAACAAGTCAAAGGAAAGCATCAAATCAGGGGTAATTCCACCCTTGAAATCATTTAAACATATTTTACGCTCTTTGGCAATAAAAGATACAACATCCAACAGATACCACATACAAGATACAAAGATACAAAGATTAATAGATGCGAAAAGTTTGCCAGAAACTTTGATTTACAAATTGATTTAGATTATGCTTGGATTTTTGGGATATTTTATTTGTAATCTGGATAGTTTTCCATTTAATTATTTAAGAAATTATTTGTTATAACTTAAAACACTGTTTAAAACATGAAAAATATGTAATATTTAGTAATAAGAATATTTAGAATATTATAGAAATAATACATGTATGCTTGATATTCTGCTTTTAAAGTATTCAAAAATAAATGAAAATTCTTTTATGCCATGAAAAAAAGATTAAAAATTGCAAATCTATTAACTTTTTAACAAAAAATATACATATTTAAGGATAAGATTTGAATTTTTATCCAGGCATTAATTTTTTGCCATTTTTCGATTTAAGGATTCATGGGTTTCTGAATATATGTATTTTCATATGATTTAAAATAAGAAAAGAAAAGTAAAGAATTTTTTAAACGATTACTTCCAGAAATGTTATACAATTTATTTAAAAACACTTTTCGCTTTTTAAAAATTACCATTTTTATGGCTTTAAAGAAAAAACATATATAAAAAGTGTACAGATGTTTCTATTTTTAATTTTTTAGATTTTTCAATTGTTTAGATTTTAAAAAACGTAACAAAAGTATAATTTTGCATAATTATATACAACATTTTTATTATAAAAAAAAAATAAACTGCTAATTAAAAAAAACCCTTATTTTATTAAAAAGAACAATTTTGTATATAAAATATTAAAATATTTAAGTCACATACCTTATGTGCTTTAATGAAAAATATTTTACAACAAAAATAAGAAGTAATCTGCTCATTTTTACCATTTTCCAGTTTATCAATTAATTTGGAAATTAATTTGAGAAACTTGACAACCCTGACGCCCTCCAAGAAGCCCAGAAACAAAATGAATTTAAAACACTGGCGCTTTGTTGTACATTTATTTTGAATGAAATTTAAATAGTTTATTCGTACTTTAAATAATTAATTTACATAGACAAAAAAAAAGTAGCTAATCGAAGATGATAAATTGCTGATGCTGCAGTACTGCATGTGTGTTGTGTGTGTGTGTGGGTGTGTGTGTGTGGGTGGGTGGGTGTGTGTGTGCTAAGTATCTAAGTATCTTTTTCTAAGCCTAATTTTCAAATAAAACAACAAAAAAACACATTTATTTTAGTTTTTAAGTGTAAGTTTTTAAGTTAAGTCGGTTAAAGCACTAGCTCTCTTGTTCGATATTCGATTTCTCGATATTTTCGATATCTCGATAGTTTCGATTTTCGATTTGTTTTTAGCAAAAATAATTGGTGATCTCGAAATATACTAATTTACAGGAATTAGCTTTAGCTTTAGCTTTTTTGTTTTTATTTTTAGAATTAGCGTAAAAGATTCGATTCTTTAATTTTATCCCTTTTTCCATTTTTTTTTTACAATTTTGGTTCTTACTCCGTTTTTTGTTTTTGTTTTTTTTTTTTAATTGGACTAGAAATATATTTTTAGGCTGATTTTTGTTTTTGTTTGTTTTGCTTTCGTTTACCCCCTTTTTTCAATATTATAAGTAATATTATTATTTTATATGTATATTTTCAAAATTGCATAATTGTTTAACATTTAAGTTAAGTTTTTTTTTTTTTTTTGTGGTGCTCGAAGCTTATCTGTTGGTTAAATTGTTTTATATTTTT
>JAJJHT010015723.1:796039-818419 GCA_021223865.1 Drosophila pandora | reverse complement strand
TATTCTATAAGACCCTTATTTTTAACCCAAAAATCACTATAGAAATTTAAAATATTAGATGAAAAAGATATATTATACTATTTTGAAAGAGTTTTCAAAATTTTGTATTATTTTTTGAGATACTTTTGGGAATATATGTACTATAACCCATAAACCCCTATAGAGTATCCCCAAAACCTCTTGAAATATTTCTTTAATATTCCTCCGATAATTACCAAACTGAGAGATCCCTCGTTTTGGGGCCCAAGCTGGAGAGTCATAACCCAAATTGATGAAGTGCATTAAAGTGTCTTTAATATGCGGCAAGCCGCGAAAGAGATAGCAACAGAGGGAGTAAAAAGAGATGGCAAGAAAGGACTCTCCATATCGGGTTTTAATTTCGAAAATGCTTTAATTTTAGGAAAGCCTGTCGCTCTTTTGATTAACTGACCACTCATTAGAGCCACATGGACATTATCATTTCCAAAAAAAAGAAAAAAAGAAAACACCCCCCCTATTGGGAAATAGCCATAGAAACCCCCCCTTCGAATGGGTCACATTTAATGCCTCGGATTGCAATTAATTTGAACTCGAACTTGGTGAGTGTTTTGGCCTGTTTGGGTGTTTAAGTTCAGGCTTCGAGCCCTCGGCCATAATTGGGGTTGATTATGTGGCGATTTTTAGGGGGGGAGTGCCCTAAAGTGTGGGGGCATACAAGGGTTAACTTTGAGGGAAGCTCGAAATACGAGCAACACCCTAATTATTTTCCACAAATGAGTAATTATGATTAAAAGGCATTAAAAGGTTAGGCTTCTATTTTCTCTCTATTTTTTTTCTTTCTCTCTTATAGTTCCCAACTCCTTTTTTTTTTGCATTTCTTAACCCCTTAATGAAAGGAAACTGAAAATAAAAATAAATAAACCGCCAAACTTCCTCTGTTGACGTGTCGAACTCGCATTACACTTAGAACCTGCTTAAAACTTCATAAAATCGAAAGGGGGTAACCACATCCATACATACATATGTACATATATTTATGGCTTGGTGAGTGAGTGGGGGCCCCCCCTTTTTATAACGTCAAACAAAATAAACGTTGACAGGCAACAGGGAACAGTATTGGCCACAAGTTTGCAACGTCATTAGTTGGCAACCCCTTAAAGAAGTTGTAAAAAAAAAGGGTTAAGACTTTAGGGTGAACTTTAAATGGGGGTGGAGCTGCCAATTGGTTGGAATTCTCAATTTTTTTTTTTTTCAGAAAATCATAAAAGCTAAAAAGTCAGTTAAAGAATTAAAAGAGAATATTGAATTTAAAATCGAAAATTTTATGTTGCATTTAATTGCCTTTTAATTTATGCAATTTATGCGCCGCTTTCATTGCAGCAATTAAATCAAATTAATTGAATTATGTGTGCAGCTCGCCAAGGTGTTGTTTTTCCTTTTATTTCTCTTTTTTTTATTATTTCTTTTTTTTTTTTTGTATTTTTTTTATAAACATTTAAAGAGCAAGCTTTGCATGTAGGCCCACATGTCTGGGGGCTAATTTGAGAGAAAAACGAAAAAACAGAAACTGAGGAGAGAAAAAAAATGAAACTTTTAACCAAAAACAGCACACACCAAGCTGAATATCTGATATCTGCCACAGGCCACATAAAATATGCAGCATGTTTATAACAAAATAAAACACATTATAAATGCAAATAAAAAGGGGGCATCTAAAATGGGGGTTTTGTGGCGAATTTTAGATACTCTTTAAATAGTATTAATTCTTCAAAAACTATTTTAAAATACTATAGACACTCTAAAAAGTGTTAAAAGATAATATATACTAAATTCTATTTTAGAACAAAAATAGTAAATATTTATCAAAATATACAAACTTTGTAGTAAAGCTCAATTTTATTTACGAAAAAATACCAAAATATGTAAGATCTTTTTTTGAAAATATATAGAAACTATCTATAAAACTTTAAATATACAAAGTATATATACTATCTATAATACTAGCTAGTAGCTAATAAAAGCTGATCCCTCATCTACCTGACAAATTAGCCAACCTATATCATATACTATAACCCCCTTTTTTTGTTTATTCATGGAATTTATTTATGGAAGCTGATCTCTAGTGATTAGTGTGCCTGGGTAATCGCTTAAATCAAATCAAATTACCAACAATTACCAACTAATGGCTGTCAGATGATCTATATATGAGAATATATATCTACAGATCACCGATTATCATCCAGAGTGACAAAGTGGATGGACGAACGAAGGCGATCGCCAGAAAATAAATGAAAAGTATTCAGTTGAAAGCTTAATTTTAACAAATATTTACACGATCAGATAGAATCTTTGGCTCATTTTGTTTCATCTTCATAGTATGAACAAATTTAAACGTCCCCCCAAGGTCTCTGAAGATCATCGTCAAAAAAAAAATTATGATGATAATGATGATGTTGTATGGCGAGACTGGGATGGGATGGACAGGAGGACAGATGGATCGGTCGGTCGGTCGGTTCGGTTAAGCAGCCCCAGAGCAAATTATATTCCAATCTCTGGCTCACTCACTTAGTCATCGAATGTCGAATGTATCTTATTATACCAATATTCTGATCTCTGTAGTAATATCTCTTGGTGTGTGTGGGCAGCTGTGGTGTGTCTTCATTAGCATAATGAGTTTGATTGAAAGCCAACTTGATATGGATATTTATGGCAAGGCATTGGGTATTACATCAACTTTTTGTTGATTTTTTGCACAAACTGGGACTAGACTTAGAGGTTGTTGGTTCAGAGAGTGTAGGTGTTTGGTTTTTTAAAGAAAATAATAAAGAAATACCGATCAAGAGGGGTTATTTTTTGTTTATTTCATAGAGAAGTCCATGAATTCCTTTGATTCTTGTGCTTTTCTTAATTATAACTATGATTTTGAGTTAAAAATAGGTATAAAGTGAGGTTATCATTAATTTTTAGGTTCAGAAATGAGGTTAAAGAGAGTTTCTAAGAGTAAAACTTGAAGTTTTAAAACTCAACTCCTTTATTCCTTTGATTCTTCAAGTTTTCTTAAAGATATCTATAATTTTTTATAAAAAATTAGCTAAAAAGTGAGGTTATCTAGCATTATAGGTTAAAGATTGAGGTTAGGGAGAGTTTCTAAGACTTAAACTTGAAGTTTTAAGCCCAAACTTGTTTTTATTTGCTATTAAAAATAAAATAAACCAAAGACTAGATAGCTCCAGAGCCATTTTGTTAAAAAAAAAAAACTTCCCAAATATCATATAATGTATAGAGTACCACCCTTATAGCCCTCCAAGTAAGGGAGGGGAGGAGGCTGTATAAATTAAAGAGGGGTCGGAAGTAGCGCCGTAGGAGACAGAGGGTCAAAGGGCAAGGCCGCGGCGACTGAATGAATGGATGAAAGAGACAGAGTGCTACCAAAAGAGGGAGGCAACTGCCAAATGGCGGTGATGGATGGTCAAAAAAAAAATCAGAAAAAAAAAAAAGAACATCAAGGGGATGCTGGATGGGAAGAAGGTATAAGATTCTTTCGACCCCATACAGAGCTGCCATCGAAATGTGCAATTTTTGTAACAAATTAGCGATCTATTCTGAATGGGAAGAGTGAGAGAGTCAGCGAATATATCGCAGAAAGAGATGGATGGAGGGTAGCTGGCAACGATCCTGGCGAACGATTATCGCCGCAGGAGCGCAAAATCCTGGCGTTGATCCGACAAATCCTTTAATGCGACTTGTGCCCAGCGCCTGCGATTTAGTGCCAAAATAGGAAAAACATTTCCAGGATTTCCACCAAAAAAGGACACGAACACGGACACATTTTTGCTCTAAATCCGCATTCTAATGAGTTGGCCGAGAAGAACAAGAACAAGGACTCTAGCAACTAAACAAGGCGATCATAGGACAAAGGACTCTATTGTCCTTGGACCACTTGACCACAAGACTGCTACCAAAAGAATCGAACAAAGGACTCACAAAGGACCTTCGAACAATGAAGGTTTCGAACCAAAACAATATTTCCACTTGATTCTGAAACTATGCCAAAAAAAAAAACTTCAGAAAATCAGTCCTAAAATAATACAACATTTTTGGATAAAAACTTTCAAGGGGTGGGGGCGGAGGTATGGAGTTTTAGTGAAAAAAAAATTAAAGTTTCTCTTGAAATTCTGGCACTTTTTTTGTTGATTTTTTGAATTTTTTTTTCGCTCTGCGCAGACACACTTAAAAGCTAGTTTCCTGCCACGCCCACAGCGCCCACTGCAGTGGCAAAGCATACTCGTTTGCCACTCGAACAGAGGTCCCCCCACACACACATATATACACACACACTCTGTGGTGTGTAGCCCCCCCCACTCCCCTTATCATTAAAACCACGCGAAAAGTGTTCTAATTGCAAAAGTTTTTGCCATGCGATGTTGCACCGCCGCCACTGCCACTGCCACCGCTGGCCGCGTGTTTGTGGTAATTGCAAATTGCAGTGGCATGCAGCTGCACCACCACCCCTTCCAACCACTTTCCACAGAAGTGGTAACAACAACAACAAGCGGGGGGGAGCGGGGCTAGAACTCCACACAAAACCCAGAAACTCTGGCGGCGACTTTTAATTAAAAGTGACGAGTGTTTAATAAGTGATGGGCTTTACACAAAACACTTCACCTCTTTACTTTTTATGGGTTATTTTTAAGGAAAGTAAATAGGAGAGAAAATAGATAGAGGTAAAAGAGATAATAGTTTATAAATAGACTAGATTTCAAATAAAAGAGATGGAAATAAAATAGAACTCTTGAGACTTCAAGACTTCCTGATTTCTTAGCTTAAAAGACTAAAAAAAAGGCCTAGGGTTCGACTCTCTTTATTATTTATGGCTCATTTGCTAAGAAAAGTAAATAGACTAAAAAATAGAGAGAAAATGGATAATAAATAGATAAATTTTGAAAAATAATTAGAAAGAAAAGAATAGAAATACTATTAAATTCCTCAGACTTCAGGACTTCTTGTCTTAAACTCTCTCTCTAAAATAGTCCTCTAGTTAGACCCCCTTTAGAAAGCCCCTATTTTTTCGCTAATGCTAATGCACTTGTATCATGTGAGAGTCCATTTGGCATTTGTGACTCGATGTGACTCGCTGCCGTGACTCGATTAATGGCTGTTACAATGCGCAATCAGATTTGTTTTCCCCCGAACACTGTACCAGGTATAGCTTATATTATAAACAAGTGTATATTTGTACCAAATCGGGGCACCGATCGGGCGATATCGGGCCGAACTGTGCCAGACGACACCACCATTAGCCGCTATCTGTTCTGGTCAGTTTAGTTGAGCAAATAAGCTGGTTAAAATGGCCAAATAAATAGCCAGCCTGGCCACCATCCAGTTCGTGTCAATTTCAAATAAATATGTGCACGGTAAAGGGGGTACTGCGTTGTAAGCCCCTCTTTAAATGACCTCCTCTGCTCTGTGTGGAAACAAGGGCCATTGTATTGGCATTTTGTGGCATTTGGTTGTTCTGCTAAAGTGCGACAATTTATGTTTAACAAAACAGACTTTGGACAGTAGCCGACAGGCGACAGGGAGCAGTCTCCCCAGACAAGACCAGCAACAAAATTTGGACCAAAAATCCGGGCATACTCCTACCGGAATGTGTTTATAATTGGTTATGCAAATCAATTTGTTGCTTCTGCTTCTCAGTCTGTTTTAGCCACAGCCACTGTGCCTCCACCGAAAAATGTGTTTGATAAATTGCAAAATGCAGACCATAAAATCGGTTATTCGATTTTTGCTTTTTTACTTCATATTGGTAGCTTTTAAATGCTCTTTAAAAAGGGGTTCCTAAGCATGAAATTATAAGGGGATTTAGGGAAAAAAATTCAAACAAATATAGCAAATTAATATATCAAAAAGTGCCTTACTTTCGTCATCAATTTATATATTTATTTTTTTGGTGTTCCACTTTATCTTGGTAGAGTTAAAGATTAAAGACTTTTAGCTTGAAATTAGAAAAGAATTTAAGGAATAAAATTCCACTTAAAACACCTACTTTTTATTTCTAAAAATGCCTAAACTTTCGTCATTAAACTTTTTTGTTTTCTTTTTGTTTTAAATATTTCACAAAAAACTTTCAACTTTTCTCATAGATACTTCTTCCTTTTTTAATCATTTTTATAGACAAATTTTAAGATTTGTTTCCTCCCTAATAATTTATTTTTTATTGCCTTGTTTTAGAATATTTTAGTGACGAAAAAAAACTCTTTCAAGAGCATTTAAAAATCCCTTTTTCTCAGACCTTCCTTGATCTCTTGGCTTGTTTGCAGCTCATTTAAATTAGCTAAATAAGAGCGCATGGGGTTTTGGACTTGGACTTGGTCTTGGACTCTGGTCCTCCCAAACTGACCCCCGCGCCCGCCCCCGCCACTGTTGCCACTCCCCCTGCGGCTAGTGGTGTGTATCCGGAGCTGGAGGAGGAGGCCTGTGGAGCCAGTGGAGCTGGAGCTGGAGCTGGAGCTGCTGTCCCGCTGTGAAGAGGGCTTGTCCAGCTGTCTGGTTCGAAGCTCCAAAATGCTGCCGGTTTTTCATTTTTTTTTTCGTTATTTTTTTAACATTTATTTATTTCTTCTTCGTCGCTGACTCGGACTTGGACTCGGACTGTATGTCTCTCTGGTGTGGGGACTGTTTTGCATATTCATTTCGAATGGTAGTCCCTGGCCAGTTTGCTGCAAATGTGGATCTGTGCAGCAAAAAAAAAAAAAAAGAGAAAAAGAGAAGAAAAGATGGCTGGAAGAAGACCGGTAGCCAATTGCTGTGGCAGTTAAGGTTGCACCAATCCGTTTAATAATAAATAATGAAAATGCCCATCGAAGAAGCCAGAAGAGCTGGCAATTTGACTTATTGATTTCTTTATTCGTTTTGTATATCGTATAGTGAGTTCCCCCCTCTTCTTGTTGTCTCTCTTCACGGGTTGACACTGTGTTACCCCTTTGGGCTGACTTTGATTAATGATTAGACTCGGACTAGTGGCTAGTTTGGTTCTATCTCTGGTGTCTTTATACATTTTAATTATATAATCGCCTCCGACTCGAAATTATTCATCTTTCTCTATTCGCTCTATACTATTTCTCTCTGTGTAGAATAAGAGAATTTAAATCATTCATATAATCAATCAAATTTTTCACTAAAAACTTATTTAAATATCTTTTTTTTTTTTTAAAGTATCACCAACTCGTGTGTTTTATGGATTTTTATAGAAGCTCGTTTGCGGCGGCTAAACAAGTAAATTATGATTATTATTTAATGACTCAATAAATCAAAAAAACTAAAAAAAAAAAAAGTCCGTGTTGTGACTCTGATACCGAATCGGATTCCGGATCGGTTATAATAACCATTGTGGCATTGTGTGGCTGTTTGCCTTGTTTTATTGGCCATTTAAATGGCTAATTAACAAAACGCAACAAACACCAAAAATCGGACAAAAAAATAAACAGATTTGATCGCCAAACGATCTTGTTAGGCCATTAAAAAAAGTGACACTACAATAGAACTACTACCATCCATAAATATATATATTGTTTTAAAGAGAAGCTAGAAGTCTCTGATAGCTCGAAGGACCAAAAGTTGAAGTCTAAACTTCCAGCTTGTTTTTCCTAAAAAGTTAACAAGCTACCAAGCATGATCGGTCTTTCCCTCCGATATCCATAGATTTTCTTTTAAACTACAGCCTCCTCCTTGGCCGCTCGCCAGTTTGAAATTCTCGTATTTCAGGCGCAAAGTAGAAAATTACAACCTGCACACAACACAACACAACACACGCTAATGTAACCGGGCGAAGGTAACCCCGAAAATTACCCACAATTTCACAGACAGAGCCCCCAAAGTCTGTGGCGTTTGACTTTGCTGGCCCTCAGGGCTATTTTCTCAGCTCTCAAATCTCAAATCTCAGCTCTTTAAGGTATCTGCTTTCCCTGTTTAGAGGAAAACCATTTTCACAGTCCCTCGCCCTCGCCCTCTCTCTCACTATCTCTCTGACGAATGTGGGAAAAAAGTGTATGGATCTATGGATGCCTTGAAGGCTTGCCTGGATTTTGAGTTTGAGTTTTCAATTTTGATGGGTTGAGTTTGAGTTTTCAAAATTCATTTAACTAATTGCATTTGTTGGACAAGCCAACTGCCTCCAAAAACGAATTTGTCAAGTCAATATGAGGAGGGCACAGTGGTTTGGAGGTGCTTAGAAATGTGTTTGAGGGGCATTTGTCCAAAGATTTCTTAAAAATGAGTTTAAAAAGGGAAGTATTCTAGTAGAAATTAGAGGTGACTGATAGCTCGAAGGACCTAAAGTAATATTTGATAGTTTTATTATTTATTTGACTAATTAGAGCTACTTGCTATTGGCTTTTAAATGGCTCGAAGGACCAAAAGCTTAAATCCTATCATTTTGAAGCCTTTTTCCGTTCCAGAATCTATAGATTTCTTAGACCCCTTTGAATATTTCAAAAATTCCAACATTAAGAGCCAAGAATTTGCTAATTTTTGGAAATAAATTAAGAGTTAAGTGGACCACAGTTCCTAGGAGTTGCATGGCTTGTTGCATGTTGCTCCAGTGATGTTGCTGTTGCTGCTGCTGCTGCTGCTGCTGTCAGGCCATTTGACAAACAACCCAAATGGTCAAAGGTGAGCCTGGTGATTTTCATCAATGGAGGAAACACTGTTGCCAGTTGCAAGTTGCCCGTTGCAAGTTGCAAGTTGCCCGTTGCAAGTTGCCATTGAGAGAAACTGGAACTGTGTGCTTTGGAATTTAATTCATTGCATACAAATTGCACTGTTGCAGTGGCAATTTCAGTTGGTCCTGCTTCTGATTTTTCCTTCAGCAGCTATTTGCATGCAACTTATTTGTCAAACGGGACATAGCAACACTGCAGCAGTGCAGCAGTGCAACAGTGCAACTGCAACGCGGCAACTGCAACTTGGCGGCAACAATTTTCGCGTACACATTTCAATTGGGAAATTGTTCTGTGGCAGTTTCCACAATGAAAATAAAATCAAAGTCTTGGTTTTTTGTTTTTTTTTTGTGGCATTTTGTTGTTGCAAGTGGGCGTTGCACAAAATGTTTTCGTTGCGTTTCAATTGCATTTGAGTCTTTGCATATTTTGTCGCCATGGCATCTATTTTTTACTTTTTTTTTTTTCTAGATTCTCTCTCAGATAGTATTTGGCACGGCACGCCACCAACAACAACAGCAACAGAAACAACAACGCCCACTTTTCGTTTTGGCAAAATGGGGGCGTGGCAGTTGCAAGGGGGTACGAGGGGTACAAGAGTCAAGAAGATGAGGAAAAATGCCTTTAAAAAATGAAATTGAAACTGAAACGAGTTTGCAACGTCTTTTTGGCTCTCAGCTTCGTGCCGTGGCAAATCAATCAATTTGTGGCATATTTTTACAGCCCGTGTTGCATGGTATGTTGTTGTTGTTAGTGGAGGATAATCGTTGCGCTTCATCAAGCCACAAACATGAAACATGAACATCATCAACGCCATTTCAACGCGCGCCTTCAACGCAAAAGTTATAAACCCAATTTTGGACTTGACTCCACTCCAGGGTAGAGGAGGCTTTGTGGCAACTTCTGGCTTTCAAACTTGCAACTTGCAGCACAAGGACAAGATGGCATAAAAAAGCATATAAAATGCTTAAGTACACGCTCGCTTGGTGGTAATCACAGCAGATACATCTTAAGCAGGCAACAGCAACAGCAACAGCAACTCATGTTGCTGGCGGGCAGCCTGACAACAGCAACATTGTTTTTTCCTCTTTCTTTTTTTTATGAATTATACATATCTATATGGAAGTATATACAAGTATATATAATATATACAAGTGTGTCGCACTCTTAAGCACGAATTGCTTGCAGCATTGTTGCAGCTGCAATTTGTGTTGCTAGTTGCTGGTTGCCAGTTGCAAGTTGCTAGTTGCTGGTTGCTAGTTGCTTAGTATTTGACCTTATGAGCAATCCTTTAAAACCCTTTTAATAATTAGCAGCATCGCTTAAGTAAGATATCTTAAAGATGCAATTGCATGGCAACTTACACGCAACAACAAACAGAAAAAGACAAGCACTTGCCACTGTTAGTGGCACTAACATGCCGTGCCATGCCACGCCATGGCTATCTGACTTCTTCTGACTAGCCACATGAATAATGAGGCGAGATGCGCGAATGCGAATGCGGCAGCCGAAAAGCCAAAGTGTTTTGCATGCATTTCTCAATTCTCAATTTAGCATGCCATCCAAACATCCTTTTGAATTCCTTTCAAGAAGTGCCGCCCTGCCACGATCCCCCATCCTTCGGCCAGTCATGCCCGTTGACTTTTTGACGCGACAGAGTGCCAAGCAGCCGTTGAAAATATAATGTATATCGGAATAGTGGGTGTCAGGGGACTTGGGGACTTGGAGTCTCCTTGTCAACGCGACTGACTAACGAGTGCATCATTAAACGATTTTAACGACTTCATTTAATGTTTAACACAATATTTACAGCCTGGTGGTGTAGTCAGCGGCTGGGATTTCCTTTAGATGACAGACGTTCTTGGGGAAAAGATCACAAAACACCAACCTGCGGGTGGCTGGCGAGTTATGGGGTGACGATGTTGCACCATCAAGGCACTTTTTTTGGGAATAGATTTCCTGTTTTAGTTGTTTGGATTGTGGGACTTAAAATAGGAGATTGATTGAGGGACAAGAGGACATTTTCTTATTGAATTATTTGATTTAGTTTTGGTTTAAAAGTAGTTCTTACAGATACTATAAGTATCCAACGAGTACCTGGTATCACATAGCTTCTAACTGATCCTCTCTTAAGCGGACAGAAGGACAAGGCATGTAATTATTGAATTATTTGATATATTTTTGCTTTAAAAGAAGTATATTTCTATAGAGATATTATAAGAATACTTATAGAGTACCTGGTATCATATACCTTCTAACTGATCCTCTCTTAAGCGGACAAAATAGATGCTTTCAAATACTTTTTCTACAATTTTGTCTATATTTTATGAACTATTCTTAGAGTTTCATAGAATACCCTCCCAATGATCCTCTCTATAGCGGACAAACGGACAGATAGACAACTCAGATACTCCTTTAAAACTTCTATTGACTTCTCTTATTAATAATACCACATTCCATGGAATGTCATGACTTCTCGAATGATCCTCTCTTAACCGGACAAGTGGAAAAAAGTATATAACCACCAGAATAGACATAAAGCCCGATTTAAATCAATCACTAGCCACAAAGTATAGGAGAGACTTCTCGTAAATCACACGGCCCACGGCCTACCGCATAAATCTGGCGAAAGCGTAAAATCAGCTGACTTTTTGGGGGGTTTTGGGCTGGGAAGTATTGTATTATATATGACACTTGCTGAGATATATGTATATGTATGTATATGAGCTGAAAAGTGTAAAAACTAACGGCAATTAAACACGCTAGATGCCAGAGGAGTTGAGGCGTTTTACGGCCAGAGCTCTCCAGAGATCGTTTCCTGTCAGTTTTCCATCCTCCAGACCGAAGAGTCAGTCCGTCCGTCCGTCAGTCTGTCTGGCACACTTCAGCACTTGCAAGAAATATGACCACATAAAAAGTTGTGAAATGCACAGCAAACTATGGGATAGTATCTGGGGGATATGATGGGATGGAAAGTAAGCCGAAAAATGGCTATGGAATGTGGCCAGGGACAGGGACTGGCTGAGACTAAGCCGCCTAAGCAAATAAACCCAAAAACTGAGGCGCTTCTAGGCTAAGGCCTTAAACCCAAAGCACTAAATACCCGTAACGAAAACAAACTGAACATCTCATGGATACTGACACGTCATCATCATCATCATCGTAATCATCGTAATCATCATCACACATTGTTGTTTCCTTTCCAGGACACTAGGACATCTCCTTTGCTCTCCTTTGTGGCATTTTTGTGAAAATCCTCTCGACAAATCTCAGTTCCCTTTTCTTTCTTTCTTCCATAATTTGTGTGCGTGTCGGTATTATCTCTGATTTAGTTTACCTTTCCTTTCTCTCCTTTCTCCCATGTCCTTTGTCCCTTGTCCTTTTGGCCCTCTTATTATTGTTTGCTTTTTTGTTTCTCGGCCCTCGAAAAATTAGCAAAAAGCAAAAATCTGTTGTTATGCAGAATCGGCACAACCTCAGAGGGGAATTAGGATCGAACCAAAAAAAAAAAACAAAAATAATAAGAATAATAATACAAAAAGTAGCAAAGTCAAGAGAGATTCTAAGATATACAGTCGAAGAAGAATCAAAATTAGATCTTTGATTTCGATTTTAGATAGAGGTTTTTGGGGGTTTGACTATTGACTTTTTAATTCGGGTTTTTTTGGGTTGGGAGGAGGGTTATATCTCTAACAGATATAGTCCATGAGTACCAAGTATCACATAGTATATTATTAAAAAATAGAACAGAACAATATACAATTTTGGACTGTATAGCCCGTTTTTTTTGGGTTAAGAGGGAGGTTCTATTACTACTCTATGAGTACCGGGTATGATACCCGATATTACTATTTTTTAATTTATTTCCCAAGAAAAGCATTAGATTTTTTGTTATAAAGCACAATTTGAAAAGTTTTGACTAAATAACACCTATTTTTTTGACTCTGAGAGTATCAGGTATCATATAGAACTATATTAAAAAATATTTTATTAAAAAAAAGAATATATTTTTCAACAAAATAATTGACTTATTTCCTCTAAAAAAATATTTTAAAGAAGATCTAACTCTATAATACCTATTTTTGTACTTTAGGAGTACCAGGTATCACACATTTCCCTTCCTAATAACTCAAAATTAGAAAACCCACACGCTTTTAACAAATATTTGTGAAGGAAAGCAAATGAGTTTTGATTCAAAAACAAGAAATAATAAACCCGAAAACATCCCCGAGGCCCTTGGCTTTGAGAAATGAAATCTTTTATGCATTTTAGACACGCATCCCCGTTTTTGAACTTCGGAGAGAGGCCCTTTTCCCACTTAACCCCCTCGCGCTTCCTTTAACCCGATTTCTGTATCGATTCCAGACCGTAAAATAAAAAAAAATAAAGAAAAAAAAAACGATATATAAGGAGAGAAATATCTGCGAATGTGAACTGCGCCCGAACCTTTTCGGTATGATTATCACAATTATCTGTAATTCAGACCATAAATCATTTCATTCTGCAAGCGCACAAAACTTTTAAACGTAACCCAATCTTGAGCTTGCTTTTCTGTTCGCTTTTTTTTCTCTTATTTTTTTTTTTTATCAGGTTATACAAGGCTTTATAAAAAATACATATAAATAAATAATGTCTGGCCTGGCGAGAGACTTGTGATAGTCTCGAAGTCTTGAAGTCGCGACTTGGCGACCGACCGTATAAGGCCAGTTTCGAGTCCCGAGCTCTGCCACCTCTCAGTTGTTGGCAAGAAAAAAAAATATATATATATATACTTGGTTGGTAGTATAAGCAGAAAATTTACAACACGATCAAACAATTCGAGGCGAGGCTGCTTGGATCGATTGATTGTCCAGGAGGGGAGCGGTTGGGTTAGTCCAAGGGGGGGATCTATAGCACTATAGCATAGTACCGACCGGCCGATCGATCGATCGATCGATGTTGTTATGCCGAGACATTAAAATTGATTAACTCATGAACTTGCATTCAAATCAACGCTGCTTAAACGCTTTGACTTCGTGTCAACAAAATTTATAACAAGTTATTGGCAGTATCGGTATCGGTATTGGTATTGGTATTGGCTTGTGCAATCGGGTTTTCCTTAACATTTTTTGCACTTGGCCAAAAGCAGATGAAAATTGCCCGCCTATTATTATTAGCTATTGCTGGTTCGGCTAAAAGTTGGCTCTAATGTGCTAAATAAAAAATAACAGGGCTTTTTAGGCTTTTTATTTGAAAAAAGAATTTCATATCTTTAATCTCAAGAAATATGTCTATGGTTTTAAATAATATTTTTACCAAATTTTCAAACAGTTCTTTTGATGAAAATAGTTAGAAATGGAAAACTTATACTTAGTATGTAGTTCTAAGTACTTTTTTTGTCTCAAAATCTAAAATAATTATTTAAAGAGAAAATGTGTTCCAATTAATGTGTTTTTTCTAATTAATATTCTAATTTCAAAAACAGCGTTTTTCAATTGCTTTTTACTTTTTTCAACGAATTTTAAAAGAGTACCTTTTAAACCCTTTCAAAAAGAGTTATTTTTAAAAACTAAAAGTAGCTTTAGTTTAAAAATTAGCAACTTTCCAACACTGGAAACAAACAAAACTGTCACTAGTATCCAAAAACCTAAGAAAATATGTTTCTCCTGAAACTTAAACCTTAAAAAATGGTTTAAAAAAAATCTCAAAAATATTCAAACTCATTCTCTCACAAAAAAACTATTTTTTAAATAATTTCTTAAAACTCTTAATTAAGTAAAAACTATATATATTTTTTTATAAGCCCCCCAATGAAACCTTCACCCGTTCCATCCACCATTGCCATATAGCTTCATATCTTAATTGTTCGAGTTAATTTTACATGATTTCCCCGCAGGTTAACAATTATTAATGAGAAATGAGGAAATAGCCACTGCCCTCCCCCGACTGAATGGCAGCCTTTAATGGCAATTGTCAGCGGTTGTCACCTGCAGTTGGTCGAGTACTCGATGTCAGTGGAAATTAGTCGGTGAATAATAGAACACATCATAGGGCGATGTCGAAAAGAAAAGGGGGACTCTCTACTCTACTCTAGTCTAGTCTAGTTTAGTAATACCCACACCCACCTGGCAAGAGGGTTTTTAGGTGTAAAGTTTCCACCTCTTCCAGCTCATTAGAAGCGCATTCAGACCACTCAGGTACTCAGGAAAGTGAGTGATTGCTGCCGTTGCAGCAGTTGGTGTTGCAGTTGCTGTTGCAGGTAATTGCCTTCCATCTAATATGCACTTGGTACCGGTAGTCAGTCATTCTGTCAGCCAGTCAGTCAGTCAGTCAGTCAGTTAGTCAGTTTAGTCGTTCAGTCAATCACTCGGCTCATGTCCATTCAAATTTATATTCACATTCATATTCATTAAAAGCCTTACCATGTTCTGGCCACTCTTCCAATATATATATGCTAATAAATATATAACTATAAATATATATATATAATATTTTCAATTAGTATTTACATTTTTTAAACAGCAAGGGAGAGAGAGAGAGCCTCCAATTAGCATATTGGCATTTAAAGTGTTTATGGAGGAGGAGCGGCACTTCAGATTGTAGTTAACTCGTGTTGTAATCTCAATTATGAAAGTGCAAATTCTGGCTTCAAGGGTTATATTTTAATGTAAAATTTAATTACATTTTAAAGGGTTTTTACTAGACTTTTTTTCTATTTTTAAAGATATTCTTAATACACAATTTTTGTAGGATTTTAAAAACATTGTTTAAAAAGCCAATAGAACCAAAAATATCACCTAAGAAGGTCTAAATCTTTCAATATTTGTTTCTTGATTTTTAATCCTTTCTTAACACTAACTAGTGTTGCAAAGTCAAGTCCAAGGCTAACTGTGTTCAAAAATACCAAAATAAAAGCCAACACTAAGCCATTTCTTATACTAAAATTTAAAAAACCCACTTTTCAAAGTCAAAATATTATTTAAGCAAAATAAAACCTTTTTTTCTTAGATTTTCTCGAATAAACAAATAAATCACTCACTCTTGAGTCTAGACTCGATTTTTCTATAAATTATTTCTCACTTGTCTCTTAAAAACCTGGTCAGGGTTTTCTGCAACATTCTGACATGCAAATTGTCTAGTCTTAGCCCCCGGAATATTATTGCGTATACGCAACGTGTTCTCTCCATAAAAAAAATAAAAATATAAAAAACTGCAAGTCAGTGAATTTTTGGTGCGTGGTCTTTTTTTTTTTTTTGTAATTGAAAAAATAAAAAAAGGAAAAACCTCAATTTTGAAAATGCTTTTTCGGGCGGCGCTTTTGAAGGTGAAGAGTGACCTTGTGCCGGGTTCTCCTTTTCTCTTTCTCTTTTTATCTCTCTCTCACTCTCTCTCTTTCTTTTTTCCTGGACTCTGTTTTTTTTTTTTTGGAAATTTTTGCAGCATCATGGCAACTAATTTTCCAAATGACGCAAGTTAATTGCGTTGGACTCTGCCTTTGTCAAAAGGTGAAAAATGCTCAGCCGACTAGAAAAGAGGGGAGAGAATATATACAGGGGTATGGTAGGGGTTTATATAGATGGCCTATGGGGGTACTACCAAAAAGGGGCAGAGACCAGAGCCAAGGCGCATTCATTAAGCCAAATCATATTAAGTAAATATGTCGAGCAGTCGAGGGAACTAAAGGAAGAGGGCACTGGCAAAAAAGGGGTTTTTTTAAAGGAGTTTTTTGTTTCCAAACTTAACATTTAAATATTAACATTAAGATTTAAAGTCGGAATATTTTAAGGCCTTAAATTGAGAATCTTAAATGCTTAAAGTGCCAATTCGCGGGCAAACGGACAGGCGGACAAGCATAAACACACTTTCTTTCAAACAGAGACCCAAAACTCAAGCCTAGAAACCATATTTTCTTAAGATTTTAAGTAAATTCTTCTCAGAGAATCATAAAAAAAATTATTAAAAATCATATAAAATTTCTTAAAGTGTAATATGGCAATGGACCGCCTGTCACGGCTACCGCTGGCGACTCCCGCCGGCCAGATCAGTGGCGCCTCTCCAAAAAAAAAAGGGGAAAAAAAATTATAAAACAAATTAGTCAATGACGCGGCGATCTTGTGCCGCTTTTGTGAGAGCAGAGAAGTGTATTTTCATTAATATTTTATTGCTTAATTCCTTTTGTTATGCTGATTATGCCGACGAAGTAGCAGGCAGTGAACAAATGAGGCCTGGAATCGGGCTCCGAATGTGGTGGCTCTGAATGTTCATGGGAAAACTTCAAAAGATCGCTAGCATGATTTTCAATAATTTAACACCGACTTTCAATATAATATATATTGTAGGTAGATGTATCTATGTATGTATAGACCCTCTCTGAGCTTTCCAGAGATCTGTTTGGATTTAAGAAAAAAAAAAATGTTAATTTTGAATCGTTTTCTGGGCAATTTATCATCTTTCTTCTGTTCTTTTCATGTTTTTTTTTGTTTTGTTTTCTGTTTAAACGCTTTTAATTAAAACCAATGCTTATGTGTAACTTTCTTAAGCAGGCTTGTCTATATAATCTACCATATATGGATAGTATGGAGGGTATGGAGAGACCCAGACCTATGATGCCTCATAGCCGTAGTTTTGAGTCGACAGACAGAGTGTGTGGCTTTGAACTTGGCCGACAGGCGCGTTTGTTAAATGATTGATGTGGTATTAATTTTAATAAACGTTTCTCAGTGCCTCTCTTTCGACTGGCTCTCGACTGGCTCCACCAACAATATGCAGATGGGCCAACTGAAGCCACTGAAGCCCCTGGAAGACTGACCAGTTTTCTGGTCTTGAGTTTGAAGAACATTTTTTATGGTCACACACACGCATATTGCGTGGCGTCTGCAGTTTGCCGGCTTATATTTTTTAGAGAGGGGGGGATCTGTTAAGGGGATTTAAATGGCCCAAAGAAAGGGGGTGGAGGTCTAGGGATTTTAGGACTCCAGGGTGCTGCAGATTGCGCCTATTTGGCATTGCTGACTCTATTAAATGCCCCCATCATGCAACAAGGAACTTGCAACTCTCGGCTAACTAGGAAATTGCAAATTAAGAAAAAGTAGTTACATTTTTTAAAAAATAGGGGGTTTTTCAAGGGGGTTTTTAGGTTAAAAAAATAATAATTAGAAACACAATATTTTAAGATTAAAAAGTTTATATCTTTCTTAGTATTTTTATTTATTTCTTATAAGGAATACCTTGAGAGATCTATAACATCTATGCAGATCTATAAATTTATCTATTAAACCACTATAAATTTTAAATTAAAACGTATTACTTTGATAAGTAATATATTCCACATATTTTATTTTATTAAATATTGTATTATAGTTCTACTTCTTCAACCTTCCCTCTTCCAAAAAAAAAAAAATAGGAAAAAAAAGTATTTTCGGCAATTTCAAAAGGTTAACACCTGGTATTTTAAGATGTCGTAACTATAAGCTATAGTTTTGCATAATCGAGTGACTGAGATGGGGAAAAAAAAAATGGAATCGAGAGCAAAGTGCCCCGAAGCAGGCGAAATCATCATTAGCGGAAATCTGTCTTAGTTTTCGGATCGGAAGAAGATCAAAGATCAGACCGAACGATCATCAATATATATTATATATATTAGACTATATTTTAAGTGTCTGCTTCCGTCATTTTGTGTCAAGGAGTTGTGTTAAAAAAATAATGATAATGGCAGGAATGATTCCATCGTTAGTTTCACACCTCAAGTGAGCCTGGATAATTGATTTCATTTCCCAAAAAAAAAAAAATCTAAAAAAAATAGGGGCAGTATCTATGTATCTCTGCGGCCTGTGCGTATCTGTTAAGCCGTGTAGCCGTGAAATTCGTTTGCACACTGAACGAGCCGCATCCAATCGATTGGCCAGTATCTATGTATCTCGCCACACACCAAACTCAACTTCAAAGATACACTCTCAATCATTAGACAAAAGAATTCCAGCTGAGCGACTGACAGACTGAAAAAAGGTGTGCGGCGGTACTGCGGCCCTTCTACGGATGCGGATGCGGATGCGAATCCCAGGGATGTGTATCCCCCTGGGGTATCCGTCGGATTCTTTTCGCGGCGTCTAGCGGCGCTCTCGATTGTTGTTGTCATTGTTTGTTTATTGGCATTTATTGTCGCTGCTAATGCCGTGTAAGTGCCTGATTTGTCAGATACTCCGCACATCGAGTCTTATGGTATCTGTGGGATACTTTCTTGTTGACAGGTTTTTGTTAACAAATGATTTATATTTTCGACATATTTTTGTGGGTTTTTGAAGCCATATGGTGGGAAGTAACTGTAAGTAGCTATTTTTGGTTGGAATTTGAGTTTTAGGAGTTAGTGGATAGTTTTCCTTATAATTCTTTAAAGATATAATGGCTGTAGGTTTCCCTGAGATACATTCTCTGTTAGAGTTTCATCTCAAAGTGATGTAATCTGTTGAGATCATCTTTTGGAACTAATTTTTAAGAAACACAAATTTCATACCAACAGTGAGGTAATTTTCTGAGATCATTTATTTTATTTTATTTTTAAATAATAATAAAATAAAACTGGGAAGGGTTGCTTTTAAAATATTATTCATATTTTTAGTATATAGAGTTAGGAGTTTGTTTCCAATAAGATGTTTTTTAGATCTAGTTTCCCTAGAACATATAATGGTTATAGAAGTATAGAGATGTAAGAATACATATATAGTAGAAGCATATCCTTTACTATTCATTGAAGTATATGTGTACTACATATGTATCTATAACCATATGGCTCTAAGACTATAAGACTCTCTATGAAGAGTTACTTTTTGCTTATTTATTTCTTTTAAATAGTTTCTAAGAAACTAAATATAGTGCTTTGATGAACAAAGTCATGCCTAGATATATTCAAAAACTTGCTCTTATTGATCATCTGATTGAAAATACATTTTTCGATCCTCTTTTAAATATATTTCAAAATAGTACCTAGATTCTCTAGTATCTAGATATTTCCATATAGTATCTAGACTAAAGAGACAGAAGTCAGTACTATAGATACTATATATTTACGAATTCTTCTAAGGTTTTCGGTAGTTTCTAGTTCTGGACCTAGTTTCTGATAGTCTAGTAGCTGTAGACTCCGAATATCAGATACTATAGTATAAATATCGGTAGTACAGTAATAAATACTATAGTATTATGTTTCTCCAGAGATACTATGTAACTCCAGACCTAATAGTTCCCAACCTAAGAAGTCATAGGTAGTATGAAGCTAAAATCTTGATCTTCCTTTAAAACCAGTAAAGATGATTTTTATATATCTCTTTTTATATATATGGTTTTATTTTTTAATACCTATAAATAGTAGCTAGTACCCATAGAAATATAGGATAGTTTAGATGCAAAAGTATCTACAAATCGATGTATATCTCTATAGTTCCTAACCTTATAAACTCTGTATCCCTAAGAAGTCAACTGGCTTTATGTAGATTTCTGCTCCCCATCTATCTCTGAGATATTGTATCTATTTGTGAACTTACCGGATTAACTTGTGGCTTCTGCAAGTGTGTGGCTATGTTTGTGATGTTCATGCCCATGGCCGGAATCTGAGAGCCGTACAGCTGTCCGGCCGTCGGAGTCATGTCCGTAAGCATTTTAGTTGTTGTTTCAACTGATGGTACTATAGTTGTTGTTGTTGCTGATGCGGCTTCTGATGCAGATGTTGCTGCTGCTGCTGCTGCTGCGACAGTAGATACTGTCAATTTTAAACGCACAATGATGCTGTCTTTTCTATCTTGTTTGTTTGTTTGTTTCTTTGTTTGTTTGTTTGTTTCACAATTGGAATAGTTGCTGATGTTGTTGTTGGTGTTGCTGCTGCTTCAGTTGTTGCTGTTGTTGTTGACTATTGTTGTTGCAGGATAACGGTGTTGAAGGACACACTGCTTGAAGGACAGGAGGAGACAAAGAGAGGGGGGACATGGAGTGGCAGGCACACAGGCACACACACACACACACGGCACAATGAAAAAAAATAATCAAAATAGGCAACAAAAATGGTACTAACAGTTATCTACATAACTGTATCAGTATCTATCAGATGCAATTGTATCTTGTAGCTTGAAAATGTATCTTTAGTCCGTCGGTGTTGCACTTTTTTTCTTATTTTTTCTTTCACTTTTTCCGTCGGTTGTTGATTTTTTATTTTATTTTTTGTTTTTTTTTTTAGCTAATGTCACTGTTTCTTGTTGCTTTGGTTTGATTTTCGTTTAAAAAAAATATATATATTTAATATTAAAAAAATGACTATGGAACTTAGGCGATTTAAAAAATTAATAAAATTTCGAACCAAAAATATCGCAGATCTCTGCAAACATTTGACTTTTCGTTTCTTATTTTTTTTCAGATTTTAAGACAGCTGCTTTGTTTGGTTTTTTGTTTATTTGTTTGTTTGTTTATTTTGTTTATTTGTTGTTGGGTTGTTGGTTTTGTGACAGGAGGCGCCTGCGAGGGCCAACGCAAAAAAAAGTGTCGCTGCTGTATCCGCGCCAAAAGTAACGCCGTCGTCGCTGATCGTTCAAAGGCTTGCAACTGTTTCGGGCGAACAAAAAGCTTGCCCCCAGTTGCTGCCAGCACTCGCAGCAGCAGAAGCAGCAGCAGCAGCAGCAGAAGCAGAAGCAGTCGCAGCAGCAGCAACCCAGCAGAGAGATACTTTAGCCATTATCTCTCAGGAGCAACAGAGACAGCTGTACTGACACAGCAAAGGGGCGCGAAACCACCACCAAACAAAGCCACAGGGGTTCGACTCTGGACTCTATATTATATTTTACTTTTTTTTTTTTTGTAGATTTTATAGCAAGGGGCGCCTGGCAATAGTGGTGTGTTTTTCATTCATAAAAACCCGCTGGCCCGACTGAAGCGCTGAAGCGAAAAACCAGTTTTCCCGGCAGAGTTACGGCCCCCTTCTACGGAATCGGAATTCCGAAAATCAGCCAATCGGAGGCTTGGCTTTTGCCGCCTAACCTATAATTAGAGCGATGGCCGCTGTGCGAGCGAGATGGCAATGGCCACGTGCCAGAGTTGCCATCTCTTTTCAGATAGCTCCCCCATTTTCTCCCTCTCTCTCTCTCGCTCTCTCTCTGTCTCTCTTTTTATATCGCGTGTGGAAAGCGGGCAGTTTTTCTCACTTTTTTTTTTGTTTTTTTGTTTCATGTTAAATTAAATGTTCGCCAAATGTTGTTTTCTTGGAACTGCTAGAGGTCTGATTATAAAAAAAAATAACAGAAAAAGTAAATAAAATAAAAAAAATAATAAAAAGAAATAAGAACAAAAGCATAGACTCTTTCTAGCACAAAAAATGACAAATTGTTTTCCATTTCCAGTTTTCTGGGCTTATCTGGTCTCAGTTATCGGACTTTAACTGAAAACTGAAACCGAAAACAAAAACTATTAAAAAAAGGATCAAAAGGATAAGGGGGGAGTGACTTTTCGCTTGTCCTGCATTTTTAATTATTTCCTTTCCTTAACTTTCCATAATTTATGAAGGCTTTTTGAGGTTGCTCTAATTTTTAAATTAATTGGAGTGGTTTTTTAGGTCGAAAGTTTTATTCAAAGGCCTAAATATTTAGGCCTAAATCGATTAGTTTAAATTAATTTATTGATTTTTATTTATTTATAATTTTATAATCAAAAATATATAAAATTTTAATTTAAT
>JAJJHT010015723.1:780290-794668 GCA_021223865.1 Drosophila pandora | reverse complement strand
AGGGTGGTCTGGCACGCATTTTACCGGCTACTACCCCCCCCCACCAGCACCCCATCCAGATAGAGGCCCCCCCTCAACGGAATTGTGGGTGGCAACCTCTCGGCATTGTTGCCTTTTTGAGTGGCCCTGATTGCCTCACATCAAGTCGATACACACATGCCACACACAAAGGGGGAGTGTATGGGGGGTACAGTGGTAATTGGCAAAGGGGGGACCACAAATAAGTAGGGGTTTTGTGGTTAAAAGATCAATAAATATCTAGGAACTACAAGGGAAGTAAAATAATAGCAATAAAAATTAAAGAAAAATTAAAATAAAATTGTTTGGATTAAAATTTCAAATATTTTATAATATTAAAAATAATTAAAAAGGTAAAAAATACAAAAAATATACCTAAGTATGTATGTATATAAAGGGGGACTTCATAAGGGGTACATATAACAAGATTTCCTTCAAAATAAACTAGAATTTATAAAAAATATGTTTAAACCCATAAAAATAATATCTAAAAAATATGTTAACTATTATCTTTAAATGATATAAGAATTATTGAAATAATCGATAAATTATCTAAACAAACTAAGCGAAAAAAATCTATAAAAATCGAAAACAAAACATATTTTTATTAAGAAACTAAGAAGTTGAAACCTTTTAGCCTCAAACTCTTCTTAATTGTAACCCCCTTTATATATATTTTTTTTAGTAATTATTTTAAGATAATTCCCTTTAAAAAATTAGAATATTCCCCCAACTGTTTCCCAATCAAGAGCCCCCCTTGCCAGTTGTGTCTTTGGTTGGCGGGGCACGACTTTATTTACGATTTCATTAATTCAGTGCACGCACTGCACGAAATAGTCTGCCCTCTCTTTCATCCCCCACCTCGGCCATCTCTCTCTCTCCCACTGCCAATGTGGATGGTAATTTTACGAAGTTCATTTAGGGCGTTGCCAGCAGAGTCCTTTGGAAGCAAGGTCCTGGCGATGATTTGCACTTTCCTTCATTGTGCCTGTCAACAATTATAATGACACTCTTATTGTCAGCCATTCGAGACGAGACTTTCTGCGCTTAATTAAACCATTTTGCAATTTGGCGTTAAGGCTTTCGGTTTAAGGACCTCACTGAAGAAGAAAAAATACAAAAAAAGGACACCCACAATCGCTGAGGTGGCCACGCCCTCACTTTACACAAAATGCCACTCAATTTCTGCCACTTTTATGCGCATTTAATTAAAAATTCCCATTTTTTAATTGCACTTTTTATTCGACTTTTTGGCTATCGATTGTGCTTTTAATTAAATTGTTGATGCAACACCCCCCCTAACAGTAGGGAAATGACTTCCTCAAAATATGTAGATTTTTAGAAAATTAGTTTTTTAGTTTTTCTTTTTGTTTTTGCTAAAAAAACTAAACAATATATCTCAATTAAGAATCGTGTGACTCAACTCGTAAAGTGATTAGCATAATGCTTTCGATTCGGATCGGATAGGAATGGATGATATAATCGGGGGCAAGACAATTAGTGGCAATTGCCAAATGTTGCCACAGCCATTTGATTTATGGCAAATGAATGAAGGGGAATTAATATCAGTTATTATTCAAAATATTTCATAATTATTTGATCTTTTTTTTTGAAAACAAATTTAACATTTTTTAGGTCTAAGTTTGACCTATTTCTATATCTTTATCTATTATCTATATCTTTTAGTAATAAAATATCTCTAATCCTTATAATCGATAAATTATCGATTATGTAAAAAAATGTAAAAAAATCGATAAATATCGAAAGTAACAATATTATATGTTAAAAAATGTTTTTTAAGCCTTTTTGGTAAAGGTTTTAAGAAAATGTATTATTTAAAGAATAAGAATATAAATTAAATGAATTATTAAATGATTTAAAAATAGTAAAATTGTAAAAGATTAATTTTTACTATAATAATAATACCTATTTCTCTTGCAGTCTTCTCTTCAAAACATCAGAAATCAAGAAATCAAGAATTACTTAACAAATGACAACAAAAGCCATCTCTACATATTGCTCTTGGTAAGTTCCTCTTAAAAATTAATCCCTTAAAACCAAAAACATAGTAGTACTTCTCTTAATCACAAAAACCAAGAAAATAGTTGAATTTTTGGGGGAAAAAGTGAAGAAACTCCATTAGTGAAATCGAGAGGAGGAGACTATTTATTTGGTGGTTGACTTTTTGGGCCAGAAATTGAAATGGATTTCATTGGGAACGTATTGTGCTGAATGGAAACTAAGCCAGGCCACCCCCTGGCAGCCTCGAGGCTATTTCATACGGAGGATATCAAAATACGATTCCTGAGAAAAAAAAAGGGGGGCAACGACACCCAAATGGAGAAAGATAGAAACTCAGTCCCTCATGAATGCGAATGCGAATACGAAAAGCGTTTTGTGGTTGTGGCTTTGGATGTTTGAATGTTTGAATGTTTGGCTGCGCCAATTGGTAAAAGTACAAGTTATGCGTCAAAACAGAGCTCTCCCAGAGGCGGACTTCAAAAGGAGGGGGGGTAGTCCAAGTTCGTTCCTCTAAATTGCTAGGCGAGGGCGTGGCCCAGAATCGTAAATCACTTTGAAGTGGGTCGTAGACGTCCGAGTTGCGTTCGAGACAACAAAAAGCAACAGAAACCAGCAAACAGCAAACAGCAACAGCAACAGCCACACCAGACACACGAAAAACCTCTCCCATCTCCTGTAACCCCTTTTTATATCTATATATATAGATACTCTCCTATATATATATATTCGGAAGCCCCAAGGGGACAGGAAAAAGCACGCTAGGCGCTTCTAAAACTCCTTATCCTGACACACGGTAGCCGTTAAGTGTCCAAAAAAGGGAAACTCTTTCTCATAAAAAAAAAAAAAGCACAAGATCGATCTGCTGTCTGTCCGCTTGTCTGTCCGTTCAACAGAGGGAGGAACGTTACGTTACGGATACACCAGATGCCGGAAGCAAATCGATCAGCAGAGAAAACTTATTGATATCACTCATCACCTTTGTCAGATCGGAGTCGGAGTCGGATAGCCCCATTTAATAACAATAATTAGTCTGCAAATTAGCCAGCACGCATCCTGGCCAGCACTTCTCCTGCCATCCAGTCAGATCTCCTTCCCGATCTCCACCTCCACTCTCTCGTCAAAGTTGAAAGACCCTCCCGGGGCTATAAGCAGACACTTTCCTGTCCAAATTGCTCTGCCAATTGAAATGTAAAGAGCCGAGTGGGCTTTTTTTGGAGAGGGTATCATATGAGGGAGTAGTATTATCTTTATTCCAAATTTTAAAGGTCTAAAGGTCTAAAAGAATCTGTTAGAAATAGAATATTTAAGAAAAATGCTTTCTTTTTAATCCCTCTCGTAAATGGCTCCTGAAAGAGGCTATGCTTTTGTTTAATACTCTATAGATATATAGGTCTATAGAAGATATTATAAGAGTACCAGGTATTATTATTATCCTAAAATTAAGAAACTCTATGGAGGTTATAAGGACTCGAGGGAAGAAGTATCATTAAGGAAAGAAATTACTTCACAAATGATAACTTTTTTCATAACTCCCATAAATAGAGCCTAAATGAGTCTAAATATTATTAATTTTAAAGACCTATAGACCCTATATCCTAGTCTTATAACCCCTATAAGACTCTACATCCCAAAAATCATCAAAAAATTTCCCAAAATCCTTACTCTTTTTGACTTGTAAGTGATTGCATTAGATGGATTTAATTCAAGGGTGTTTAATTTTTTTTTAATAGAGCTATCAAAGTGCTACCAAACTTGGCAATTGCTAGTTGTTACTGTTGTTGTTGTAGAAGACTCTCTTCTGAAAGAATACGGGGGAGAAATGCGCAATCAACGCCAACATATTGTACAATACTATACATAAATTCCAGGGTAAGGCCCCAACTTACCATATAATGACTACCTACCTTGATTACACGCTACTCCTCCTGATTCTCTGAGTCCTTCTACTACTACCGATTCTTCTACAGATTCTTCTCCTTCTAGAAGAACAAACTGCCCGTTTCTTCTCCTTTGAAAAAATACAAACTTGCATCCTTCTTATTTCTTTTTTCTTTTTTTTTTTGAGAGAGTTTTGGTCCAAAACCTGTGTTTAACCTGAAGAGGGTGCCAACAGGAGAATCTCTGTGTAAGAGAGACGGGTATAGGTGATGAGAAAGAGCAAGAAATAGTCGTGCTGCGTGCCAAGTGCCGACGCCTGATTGTTGGACGGTCTTCTGGTTGCTGGTTTCTGGCTTCATTGCACTTAATTATTGTTATTTATTATTTTTATATTGTTTTGATGAGATGTTCAGCAGCATGTTGACGAAATGTCGAATTTGCAAATTGTTTTAAAAGCGCAGAGGGCGCCACCACAGCACAGACGACGGCACAGGCTTTTTCGTATAATTGATCGATTGCAGTCCCGGGGCGTTCGACGTTCATGGGCTTGAAAATTATCATAATTAGACTAAAATGCAACACGCGTTTAATACAAAAAATATATACTATAGCCCCATATAGAGGGCTACCGATTTGGACACTCCCTCTCCCTCACCTTCTTTTTATTTATTGCAAATAAAACATTTTAATTGCTTAATTGCTAAATAATTATAGAGAGTGGAAATTGAGCGATTAATTGAAAGCAAAATGTCATTGCGATTCAGTTGAATATTTTATTTAAATTACGGATTAGAAAACAGTAATAAATGAAGGCTTATTATTCTATAATTTATTAAGAGAGCGATAGGTTTTATTTTTTAATCTAAAAGCTATGTAATATTAGTAATATTATAAAATTTTTCTTTAATGTTTCTTCCAAGGAACTTCTTATTAAAAATTCAACAACATTTATTTTTTACTCGAACTTTTTAAAAATTATACTGTATCCTGAATTTTAAAGCTTAAATCTGTCAAATTCCTTTTAAAAAAAACTCCCCTTCCAAATACAAATCCTTTTTTAAACGGTAGCTTGAAAATGTCAGAGAAAACTAATGGAAATTGCTAAAGTAAAACGAGTCTTATAATTTTTTTAGCTTCTCTACTTCAAGTAATTTCTGTTTTTTGTATTTTTCATTTTATTTTCCTTAACTTTTTTTTTTTGGCGCGTCCACACAATTAATTACAGAAAAACACAAAAAAAAACGTTCATAAAAAAGAAATATATGTGGTTTGGGGGAAGGAAAGGAGCGCGAATTGGTCTTGGGACTGTAGTTGCTTGGGACTCTGAGACTGAGACTGGGAATACTGGAAATAGTGTGTGGATACTCTGCGGATACTGGATAGTGGATACCAGTGGATATGCCAGGGAGCGAAACATTTTTCTTCTTACAGTCCCGCATACAACCTGTAATTATCGTTCGATACAAATCGAAAAGCGAGAGACACAAAACAATTTATTATTGTGAATTAATAAATTTTATTTTTCTTTTTCTCTTGTTTTTGTTCATTTTCTTTTTTTTTCCCCATTTTTTTTGTATTTTTGTGTATGACAAGGCGCATATATCTTGGGCATTATCTTGTCATACGATCTGGAAGAGGTCTTAAAAAAGCGACATAAAAAAATGAAGGAAATGCCACAAAAATGGCAACATTTTTTCAGGAGTTGCAATCAGAGCTAAGAAATAAAAAGCAAAAAATGAGTCATAAATTGAGGTTTTTTTATTAAATAAATTTTAAATGAAATACAAATATTTTTCATTAAAGAAGCTGCCAGATAGTGTACGGCTTAAGAGTACTATTAGCTCTATTAAATAAAACAAAGATAAGAAAAAATTTAGAAAATCAAAATAAATCTTATTTTCAAGTCATAAATATTTTAATTTTTTCTTTAAATTTTTTATTTAAAATTTAAGAATATGTATGCATTAACCATATTACTCATCCGCCCTGTTGCACGCTTAGTGTCTTGTTTATCCTTTAGCCTTTCGTTTTCATAGCCTCTCGCAATCCAAATGGGGCGTGGTCGGGATATGGAAATTTTCTCCTTATTTTTGTAGCTTGTTTTTCCGACGACGACAAAGGGAAACATTTAATGAAGTTCCAATAAAAACGGTGGCCCCGCAAAGGGGTGGGNGGTGTTTGGATAAAAAAAAAAACAAAATATAAAAGCGGGGGAGTCATAAAAAAAAAACAACAAGAAGAAAATCAAATAACGCAACAACGAGAAATGTTTGCTGATGACAATGACAAAAAAAAAAGGGAAAAAAAAGGAAAACTGAGAGAGAAAAATAAAGGAATATATGGAAGGAAATAGCTCTTGGAATTGCAGTTAGCTCCTCGCCTCTCGATTGAAATTAACGCAAAAAAGGCGTGGCTCAGCAACAACAAAAAGGGGGGGGTGCTGGTGTGGGTGGCTAAAAAAAAAGGGGGGTAGGTGGGGAGCTGAGGGCAACACCGTCAATGTGCAATAAACAAACAACACCAAACACCAAAAGCATAAGCAACAGAAAGGGGTGTTTACCGAAAAAGGGGTGGGGAGGGGGCACTGCCTTTGACTGCCACTCAATTAGTTTTTATTGCGCTGTCAGCAAACTCTCCTGGCCAGGCCCAGGCCCAGGGACTTGGTACTCGGAACTGGGCCTAGAAAAAAAAAAACAAAAAAAAGATAGGCCAAACGCACAAAAAGGGAAAATGCAGGGCGGGGCGGCGGTGGATCTACCTCGTTTTGTCAGCTCATAAAAATGTCACAGCAGCTAATTAAAAAAAAAAAGACAAAAAGATACAAAAACGGGGAAATAAGACGAAAGAAAGAGCTGCCCTTTGTTGACACTCGCCATGGACAAGTTTTACAAAATGGACAGAAACCCCCACCACCCGACTGCTCTCCTTTTAATAAAACAAAAAATAAACTTAAAGCTTCAAGTTTCCCATCAAAAATCACTCACGAAATAGAGATAATTTAATCACCTGGTTTGGGGCTTTTGCGCAAATTGATTTTCATTAGCGTCCGACTAATTAATTGGCCTGGCCTGGTCTGGTCTGGTCCGAACAAATCATCTAAGCCCGGCCTAGACCAGCCACTCCGTCAGAGTCAGTCAGTCTTCTCTGATTAATTTGCATGTCGATTGGGGAGAAGAAGAAACAAACGATCCGCATCAGATTCCAAAAACTGTATAATTATAGTGATAGTTTGAAGAAAAGCATACCTATAAGATACAAAAAAAAAATGGGAGAAAAGGGTAATTTTTTAAAGAAAAAAAAATAAGTGAAAAAGAAAAAGGTAATTTTTTTAAGAAAATAAATAAACCAAAATGGGAAAAAAATATATATTTCTTTCTTAGAAAACCATTTCTTAAACTTAGCTATTGTTTTTAGAATTTTTTAAACTCTATCAAGTAAAAAAGTGGCTTATTTGCATTCTCCAAACATTTTTCTTTCCCACCAACCTTTAAAAGACCCATAATTAAAGCCAAAAGTTCAACTTCGAACTGTTAGAAATAAAAATATATTACTTTAAGAAAATAAAAACCCATTTAAAAATGCCTAAATAAATAAAAGAATTTTTTTTATACCTAACTAACTGGCACTTTTCATAGTTTTCCTCTTCATGCTTTTAGTTTTCTTTCCTTTTTTTTGTCATTTTTTTTGTCTTATATTTTTTGCGAAATTTGAAACTCTGCCAAGTGAAATTTCCATGTCAAATGCGCTCTTGGCATCCAACCCCATTGGCTATGCTAAATTTTCGTGATGCTGCGAAAGTCAAATAAACCAAAAAAAAACACAAAAAAAGAGAAAAAATTGTGGAAAAAAAGCGCAGCAAAAATAAAACTTCAAAACGAATAATGCCGACCGAAAAGAAATTGAGGGAAAAATAAACTAAAAAGCGAGTAAGTCAGAGAAAGACTTGAAACAAGACGAAGTCTAAGATACTCTTTAGGAAATAAAATAGTTAAATAATTATACAAAAAAAATCAGAAATAAATAAGCTACTTCAAGAGTAGTAAAAAAAAGACAAATTATTATTTTTTTTAAGAAAAAGAGCATTAAAAATCTACATTCTCCAAAAAAACAAAAGGTATAGTAGGTTGGGGCATCACCTGCCCCAATCCACAATCCACAATCCTCGATTCCTCGCATCTGCATCTTTAACCTCGACGACTTGACGACTTTGACTTTTGTGCTTTTTTGTGTTATGGCAGCGCCTCGCTTCCCATCTCTTTCTACTCCTCTAGTCCTCACTCTTTCTAGCTTACTATACTTTATTTTTTTTTTTAGTTGAGTTGAAGTTGCCCACGGGTCTGAGATACCGACGCGTTGAAGATTTTGTGCCAACCCACTTTTTGCAGACATGGGGCAGACCGAGCAAGCGATCCAAAAAAAAAAAATAAAATATCCGATCCAAAAATCCAAAGCCAAAAGGAGGCATTTCGCCTTCCCCCAGCCGGCCGTCCTTCCTTTTGGCGCTCATTTATTTAACGTTGCCATGAGAATTATTAAAAATTTTATTCGCATAATTTGTAAATTATTTTCGTTGTTTTTGGTTTTCGGTTTGGCGTTTTCTTAGGCTTTAGGTTTGGTTCTGCTCAACGCCAACGTTGTCGCTGCACCACCTCTGAAAAAATGAATTCAAATAAAAACAAAAAAAAGGAGAAAAAAAGTAAAAGAGTCTGCACTTGCCAAAGATTAACCCTTGAAAGGTAAAGGGGACATATTAAAAATATTCATTGAAGTTTTTTAAGAAGAATTATAACTATATTTACAGTTAAGTTTCTCTTAAAAAATAAATAAATGTGAAGCCAAAACCTCTATTTTATTTTTATTTGATGAATTTTAGGCTATATTTCTCATAGACGCTACCCTTTAATGTACCGCTTTATTGTGATTTGCTTTTTATTTTATTTCATAAGACAAGTTTTAAGATTTTAGGTTTCTAACTCAAATATTTTAACTTTAAAGCTAAGAAAAATTCATAATTTTAGCTATAAAAGATGATTTTCCTAAAGACGCTTCCTTACAATGTACCGCCCTAGTATTACTGGCTTTTAATTTTATTTCCCAACGCTTTTTTAAAGGTTTAAAAGGTTAAAGGTTTAAGCTTCTCATTTTGAAGTTTAATATAAAAAAAAAAAATATTTTTTTAACTTCCATTAACACCCCTTAACCATCTAAGGGTTAAAACAGATCAGGGCATGGATATTTCTTTCAACTGCCGCCCACACACACCCGACAAAACCGCCAGCGAAATCTTGTTGAGTGAAAAAGCGTTTGCCTAACCACGCGATAAACATTTTTAATGCATAATAATGGCGCAAAACTAATTAAATTGTTCGGTTAAGGCCGAAAGGCGGCCAGAGCAATGGCCAAAACAAATCTATTTGGCCCGAAAGCGTAAAGAAAGTCCAAAGAAATTTTAATATTTTGTTGAAGACTAGCAGACTTGCCGAAAAAAAACAAGAGCAGTGAGCAATTAGGCTCCCGCATAGATTTGACATCATTAGGCCTTAAAGTGGACAGCTGACCCGCAAGGACTCAAAGGACTAAAGCCAGCAGGTGCTCTTTGAAGGAAGCCGTTCCATTAATTTGAAAAAAAGGACAAGAAAATTCGGTTGCAATTCCAAGGAATCGCAAAAAGGAGCCGGGAATTCATTCAGCAATTGCAATTGCACTAATTACACAGTCGGGGTTTCACATTTAGGTTGTGGATTCATTCACAGCCGACTGCCAAGGACTACCCAGGACTACCAAGGACTACCAACCGACCATCCTACCATCCTACCAATCATTTATCACCCGAAACTTTCCTGCTGCGTTTAATTAGGCCTCTCCCGGGACTCCAACGGACATTGCAGCAAAATGATATGACAAATTGTTTCAAGGAGCCAAACAGGACCTTCGGTCCTTCAGTCCTTCAGTCCTTCAGTCCTTCAGTCGTTCAGTCCCTCAGTCCCTCAGTCCTTCGGGTCTTGAAGCAATTGTGTAATGAAATTAATTGAACTAGGCCTTTGTCGGGGGTGTAGGCTTGCTGCTCCAATTTTGGTTAACGCCTCCGATGAAGAAAATCTAATAAATGTTTTTCGTCCTTCGGTCGTCCATCCATCTAGCCATCTAGCAGGGCCATCCTTTTGACACCTGTTCGTCCTGGGCTCTGTTCGTCTCTCTCTCTCTCAGCTCTCCCTCTGGTAACTGTCTACAAATCATTCATCATTGGAGGACTTCCATCCTCCGGCAACATTAAGTTTGAGAACTCGACTTCGCCCATCTTTCTTATAAATGATTTCAATGTCCGAGGTTTCTTTGAGATTCTTCTGCCAGGTTCTTCTCCTCTCAAGGCTCACTGTTTCTGTTTCTGTTTCTGTTTCTGTTACTGTGCCTTTTCTCGTATTGCCGGCCCCTAACCCATAATTATGCCTCTTGTGACCCAGCAAGAAATATATGAAAAGAACTCTGAAACTCTCTGGTAAAAAAAAAGGGGCTGTGCTTTTGGCTTTGGCTTTCTGTTACTGTTTTTCTTCTTGTTGTTGTTGTTGTTGTTGTTGTTATTATTGCACCAAAAAATACTCGGAATTTCCAGATCCACATATATCACCGAGTATCTCAAGGATATGGCCAACGTCAAGTTTCGAAAAACGGAGCAGTCTTCTTTCAAAACAAATGATCTGTCTGCCTGGCCTACAGGTGCAATTGAAGAAGAAAAAAAAAAGGGTTATGGGAGGGGGGGTTTTCTCTAAGGGGGGAGGGGGAAGACAATCTTCCAAGGGGTATTTTTCTGGGTTAGTTAGACTATAGTTTTGGTCTAAGAAGGGTTGGAAGGGTTTTTAAAGGCTTTAGGGTATTTTTAAGGCTTTTTTAGGGTCTTAGGGTCTTAAATATTTTTAAGCAATTATAAACTTAACATATATGTATATAAAAAAAAAATGTAAGAATTATTATACACTATACATATAACTTAACTAACAACATAAATTTTACTTTTTAAGGCTTATTTAAAATCGTAAATTTTTAAACTATATTTAAAACACAAAAAAAAAGAGAATATTTCTCTTTAGCTTCATTTTTTAATGAAAATGATTAATTATAACTTATAAATTATAAACGATAAAGATTCATTATAATTCTAAAATTCTAAAATGTAAGCCAACACAAGAAACAATTACAAACTGAAAAGCAAAACAAATCGTTGGGAAAAATATGGTTTAGATTTAATTATAATTGATTTCGGGCGAGGGTTCCGCCCGTCGGCTTCGGACCTCGGAAACAGCACTCATTCCGAGTGAAAATCGATTAATGAAACCCGAGGGAAATTAATATAACACACAATACAACTCGACTGGCGACTATGCTTGGATGTATTTTTTGTGTGGGATTTGCTTTGCTCAATGGTCTGAAAATGGTCTGAAAATGTGAAAAGAATCAAAGGGAATGGGCT
This sequence comes from Drosophila pandora, assembly GCA_021223865.1. Classification (NCBI taxonomy): domain Eukaryota; kingdom Metazoa; phylum Arthropoda; class Insecta; order Diptera; family Drosophilidae; genus Drosophila; species Drosophila pandora. Next base: position 783,285 of record JAJJHT010015723.1, on the reverse strand, counting down.
GTGGTGGCGCCACTTTAGGCACCGGCGCATAATTAACCAAACAAAGAGCCGCACAGGCCGTTAAAGTGTCGAAGTTGAAGTTGAAGTTGAAGTCGAAGTTGGAGTTCGGAGTCCGTGGCTAACAAAAAAATAAAAAACAAAAATACAAAAGACCTGACTGGCTTGGCTAAAAAAAAAGAGGATGAGAAAAAATCACTATTTTGAAAGCCGAAATCCCCCGAAAAAAAGAAACCAATTCAAAAATGCGGCAAAGTACAAAGCCAGAAATACAAAATGAGAAGAGAATGAAATTTTGGGAAACTGTAACGAACCCCGAGATCCTACAAATATATACATATATGAGTGTTAACCACCTACGATCCGAAAAATACAACAAAATTGATCGACTTTTAGGGATTTCAGTCTTCAAAATCATGATGATGATGATAATGATTATAAAGATAATAATCATAATGATGAAAGAGCCCTGAGAATATTATTTTGCGATTTTTTATTTTTTCTTTTTTGGTGAAATGCGAAATAAAATTTGGATCATTTGATGAGGGTTGGGAGAAATGGAATTGGTGGTGGCTCTTGATGGGTTTTTGATTCAAGGAACTAGCTTTAATTAAAAAATCGAAATTTAATTTATAAATCATAAATATTAATGCGAAAAAAGATAGAGTTTTAGAGTTTCAAGTTTAAGGGAAGTAAGAGACAGGGACTATCTTAAAAATACTTGTTTATTTTTAGAAGAATAAGAAAAACATACAAGAGAAGTCTCTATAATTCTCAAGTGGTTCAAGTTGAGTATTTTGAGGTATTTAAGTCAAGTATTTTAAGTATTTTAACCAAACTTTAAACACTATCCCAGATTTCTTATAAAAATTTATTTAATTTTCAAACTCTACCCAAGAACTCTTAACTTTAAAATAATTTATAAATTATATAATACTCCCTTGAGGCCTGTTGGCCATTTTTTTAAAGATTCTTATGCAAATGGGAGTACATTAAAATTTTTTATAAAAAGAAAAAAATGAATCCCATAGATAGTAGGGCTGTAGGGATGTTGGAAGAAATGCAAATAAAGCAGCAACTTAAATATATCATTTCTTGGGCTTGTTGCTGTCATTGTTGTTGTTGCTGCTGTTATTTTTGTTGTTTGTGGCAGGCTGTAATTAGCCGCAGACGTTCCCTGCCATTCGCCGTCATCCCTGCCACTCTTTATTCTTTTTCGAGCCCCAACTCCAGTATCTCTTCAGTCCAAGTCCCAAGTCCCAAGACCAAGTCCAACTTTAAACCCAATCCCCTTTTTGGATTTTGGCATCTTCAGCTGCCGGCACAAGTTTCTAAGTTTCTGCTGCTGCTGCATAAAAAAATATAAAAAAAAAAAGAATTAAAGACCGGAGGAGACCAAAAAGAGATTCTCTGGCACACAGAAAGTCTCAAGTCTCAAGTCCATGGCCAAAAGCCGTTTTCTGCTTTTATTGTTGGCTTTTCGATTCTTTTTTTTTACATTTTTTTTTTGCAGACTTTTTGGCTTTTTGACGTTACCCGTTTGACCTGCCAACTAAAAGTCCGGACAAGCTGCAGTAACCGTCTCTCTAAAAAACACAAAAAACAAAAAAAAAAATGCTTAGCAGTTTTATAATTTTTTGTTGTTTTGTAGGCGCAACTCGTAAAAGTCTAGACGTGATTGTATCACGATTTCTATCGCCATTTTTGTTGTATTTTCCCCATATTCTCGGTTCGCATTTACTTCGATTCCAGTTGAAATATATTTCTTGACTTCCTTTTTCAGCTCACAGATCCCAGAGAGTTGAGTGAAAAATTCCTGGGAATTCTTTTTTAACCAAAAAAAAATTAAATATATATATATATTCCCATTAGCTGGGGAGTCTGTTCTTAATGAGTTTGTATGAAAAATATTAATATGCGAGGGCGCATAAACTTGAAACAGAAAAAGGGTGATTTTAATTATATTGGAAAATGAAAAGAATGAAAGAGAAAGGTGGAAAAAATTCGCTAATTTAGATTTTTAAATTCAATTTTTAACTGAGTAAAAATATGAGCCGTACATTATGCGGCAGCTCTTAAATCTTCAATCAATTTCCCTAAATATATATACTATTTGTGTATAAAAAATCAATAATTTAAATAATTCATAATTATAATTTCCCAACCAAAAAGTACATTTAATAAACCCATTTAACAAAAACCTCTAATAAAAGGGTTAAAGCCCAAAGGGGTAAAGCCAATTAGGCCTGAAAACTTTCCCAGGCCATACCATTTAATTGAAGGCTTCGATCAAATATAAAATATCAAATAGAAATGTAAATGTAAATTTAAAGGAATCCCATAAAAGAGCAATTTTTTGATTGAGTTGTCACGCCAGTGGCCCGAAAAAGGGGTTCCAATATAATCATTAATCAATAAAGCGCCGGCCCAGGCCTGTCCAGTATAGCTTAACCCCTTGATGGCCAACAGGGGGGGCTAACTCAAACATACACTTTAATTTATACAAATGACAAAATAATTAAAATTACCAAGCTCCGTCAACTAAGCGATATATCATTTGTTTAACTAGAAACCAAGCACGAGAACTTCCAAAGCACCTGTAGGGGTATTTTATACCAAAATATATATATATACATATATAATATAAAGTATATATATATTTGTATTAACCCACCCCTGTTCGATGGTTAGTATAGGGCCCCTGGTGACAATTTCCATTATTGACAAATTAATTGTCACCTTTTAACAAAATGCAGCCAGGCGGCTGGCCGTATTCACATATAAATTATCATATATATAAGTATATTTGCCTGCCCGGGGCTCATTTCAATACAAATTACAGTACAAAAAGAACACATTTTGGCCACTGGCTGAGAAATCTCATAATTACAACTAGATGGCCCAGATAGGCCTTCAAAACTTGGCCCAAGAAAGTGCCAAGACATATTTTGAAGGGTGACGAATGAGAGATACCCTAAAAAATAAGTTTTTTAAGTTT
>JAJJHT010015723.1:760281-773777 GCA_021223865.1 Drosophila pandora | reverse complement strand
AAAAAACAAAAAAAAAATAAAAAAAAAAAAGAGAAAAAAAACAACCCAGGCAGCCGTAAAATCAAGAAATCAAGCAAAAATTTTTTACAACGCAGCCAGCGAAAAAAAAAAATTATTAAAAAATAATTTCCAGAAATTGCTTCAACTACAGTGCTCTCTCTCTCTCTCTTTCTCACTCTCGCTCTGTCTGTCTCTTTTTCTCTGTTGATTCTCCGCTTTTTTTTCTCTGGTGGCGGCGCACTTTATTAGATTTTTATCGGAGACCATGTTTAAAATGACTTTGGGGTCTTTGGTTTGTGCCCAGCGCCTGCAAGGAGCCTGAAAAAAAATCAGAAAAAATATTAAAAAAATAAAAAAATTTTAACAATATGTATATGAACAAAAAGTTACTAAAACTTAACAAAGTAAAGGTCATAAAATGGGGGATATTCTTAAATACTATATATACGATATATAAATACGATCTAAAATCTCACCTCTAATAAGTAGATTCTAAATCATTATATTAATAATTATTATAAACTAGCAGTTTACATCATATAGGCCTAAAAAATAATACAAACTACTCCTCAAAGAACCAAACACAAAGTCTGAAAGTCAAAAGTCTGAAAAGCCAAGCAAACAAAAGAAAAGCTTCCGCACTTTGTCGTTTGTGAACATTTCTATTCAAATTCAAAGCTACCTACCACCTGGGGTAAAATCAATAACCCCAAAACCTAAAATATAAAATAAAAAAAAAAGTTAAAACCCTGCCCTGCCCCCCCTTTAGGGTGATTATCGTGGAAAAGTGAAGATTTTGAAACTATAAAGCGGCACAAACGCTCGACAAATTGCATTTAAAATGCGAAGAAGCCCAGCGGGCTCATCGGCTGGCGGTAATCTACGACTCATCCAATTTGCTGACACCCATCAATCAAAGCATCAGTCGGCTCAGCGGCTCAATCGTTGAGTGCTCGATTGAATGGCCCGGATGGCTAGCTGGCCCCCAGTGTGAGGGGGAGGGCGTTGAACAAAATGATCGCCGGTTCATGCGCTCAATTGAGCATTCAATCAATGCGCACGCCCCCAACGCCCCACAAAGAGAGAGAGTCTCGGCTTGGCTTTGCTTTAATTTTGTTTTTAGTTTTGGTTTCTTCTGGGGTGTATCAATTTTTTATTTTTTTTTGGGGCTATCTGGTGCTGAAAGCGTGACTAGGTCGTGAGGAAATAACAATAAAATAGAGAGGAAATTTTTCAAAACATATTAATTAATCAAGAAGAGCAAAATATATAAAAAACATATGACATATTGCTAGAAATAATAATGAAATTAAAGCTTTTCTTCACTCTTTTAGTATTTTTTGGGGTTTAAACAACTTTGGTCACTCTAATTATGATATAATACAAAAAAAAAAATATCTTAAATAGAAGAGAATTAATAGAATTATTGGGAGGAACACATTATAAGCTAAAAATATCTTACTTAAAGTCTTTAAACAAGAAAATATGATTAAAAAAACTACATTTTTAATTTAAAAAGCTTTTGAATCAATTTACCTTTTGGTCACATTAAAAAACGTAGAAGAAAAGGCTACTCTGCAAACAGTTTATTCAATTTATTTTTATTTTATTTAAGCTATAAGCCATTAAAGATCAAGAATTAGATCTATTCAAGAATAAGATCCCCTAAAGATCCCTACAGCACGTGCGCACCACCAAAAACAGTGGTTTCCAGTGGTTTTCTGGCGGTTTCCTTATGCTTTCCGCCTATAGTGTGGCACCACCGTGTCGCCTGACATTCAATTAAGCCGCTCGAAGAAAGCGGACGGCTACCTGCAATCTGAGGGATCTTTTCAGTGGGTGTTGCACTCCCGTGGTTTTTTTTTTGGACGATCGGTGGCTCAATGGGAAGCTGGGACTGGAGCCGGGTGTCGGCTCAGCTCGGCTCGGCATCCAAAAAGATCGGTTTGGATGGGATCAGTAGTGGCTCAGAGTGGTGCACTAAACTGCACCTGTACCTACATAATTTGCCTATTCATGTATCGACGGCGTCGGCGGCGGCTTTTGATATCAAATTAACAGCCGCAATAACAACGGATTTTCAATCCAGAGTGGGGAGTAATGGAGTGAGGAGTGAGGAGTGTATGGAGCGTGGATGGTTGGAAGAAATCCCACCGATTTTGTGTCGGGTCATCTTTACATCAGCAGTTTTGTGCGCGAAACTTAAAAGCATTTTGAGTGCGCGTCTTTAACAGAAGCTGCCTGCGCCCCATTGTTGATTGATGTCAAGTTAAAAGTAGCAAGAGCCACCATATCTCCTTCCATACCATCCCGGCATCCATTCTTATTCATACCAGTGCCAGTGCCAGTGCCAGTGGGTCCAGGCATCTTCTTATCGCCCTGGGATCCGAGAGATGCCGTCATCGTCTTCTTTGTCATCGTCATCGGTGGTTAGTTTCCCAAGCTAACCCAAGTGTGTTGGCTGTCAAGGTCGTCGGGAAAGCACACACACACACCTGGAACGACAAAAAATACAAAAAAAAATGGTAGAAGAATAGGGAGGGATAACTCTTTAAGACATTACTTAGAAAGAGGTTTAGTAATTGCCTGGAATGTTAAAGATTAAAGTGGCGGAGTACTTTCAATCAATATATGATTCATCAAAGAGGGTTTTCATGCTTCAAAGTGTCATTTGGTCACACTAATGTGTGATTAACTAAAGAAAACTAATATTTGGTCGCTCTAATAGACTTTTTACTTCAATTTTTATGTAGTTTATGAACTAATTGCTGGCTTAAATCTTATTAGTTTTAAAACTTTTGCTTTACAAACTCATTTGGTCACACTAATACCACCATTATTCATAAAAAGTGTTTATTTTATTTTCTAAAATATAAAAACCTTAAGAATAAACCACCCTAGGGCACTGGTAGAGCCTCTAAAAAATAAAATAATTTAAAAAAATTCAATGTTCGCTGCAACAAGCCAGTGTTGTGTTCACTTTCGAGATCCCTGCCCTTTGCGGCTTAGGATCTGCGTGCGTAGAATACCAGAGCTACTTATTTCTAAGAAATAAAAACCGACTGGGCGTGTCGCCTCCGCCTGGACCGCCCCAATCCAAAAACAACAAAAAAAAAAGAGTCCAACGATGGAATATTCCCCAGGACTTTGAATTCGCTTTGATAGGCCTCTTGTGCCCCTTTTTCCCCCTTTTATTATTTTTATTTTTGGTACTCATGCGCGCCACTTTCAACAAAACACCCACTTTTCAAATCAAGTCCCCTCCTATTTCTTTTTCTGGATTTTTCTGCTGGCTTTTTGGCAACAAAACAGCATTCCCGAAAAATCTCTTTTTTTTCCCTCTCGGTTCACCGCAAAATCAGTGGGAAGCGAAAAAATGGCCCATTGAACAACCCTTTTTTATGCTTTTTTTTCGATTAACTTGCTTACGCACTTGGCCCAAAAAAAAAAAAAGGACACAAGGAGGCGGAGTAAGGCAGTCTTGGGATTTCACTTTCATTCGATAGAAGAGTTGAGATTATTATTGGAGGATATTGTTTTTTAAGGAACAAGGCTTTAGTGGATAGTTTTGGGATTAGGGAGTTATTTTGGGGAAATTATGATACCCGGTACTTGACTAAATAAGTCTCTAACTTTGCTTTTTTACATTTACTTTCCTATATCCTTTAGATATATAAGCTAAGAAGCCTATCCGCTAGAAAAATCATATAACTTTAAGCCTAGATCTCCTAAAAAAATAAAAACTTTCCAAGGTTCAAAGTTCAAACTTGAATACCATAATAATCACTTATTAAAAGAGACTTGAGTCACCCTTTTGGGGGTATATATACTGTATATATACTGTGTGTGTGTGTGTGCGAGTCAAGTGAGGTTGAAAAATGGGTGTCGAGCCATGAAAGGCAGCCAAACAGTCATTTTGTGGAGGCAGGATTAAAAATATATATGTGTATATGTATATACGAAACTTCAAAGAGCCTGGGCAAACGCAAATAACCCGAAAACGAAGCGTTAAACCCCATCGAGGACGAGAAAAGGACGAAAAAAGGGTTCACAAAATTACCAGGCGACGACGTCGTCCATTCATTTGAATAAAATTCACAAGAGACGAGAAGCGGGAGCGCAGAGCGATCAGAGACTGATTTTGCGCTTTTGTTGCTTTGGGTTGTCAGGATATGCCAGGATGTGTCAGGATGTGTCAGGAGGATGTGCGTGCGGCAGCAGCAGCGACTTGGGGACTAATGCTAATGCGAAAAACGCAGGCAATTGGAAAATTTATTCAATTGCTGACAATTCAACTAAATCACTCATTGGCTTTATTATCCTGCGCCTAATTTAAATACACGCGCTGCTCATCCTTTACGACTTTTTCCCCTCCATCCTTCTGGAGCTTCTCGCTTTTTGCTGGAAATAATTCGAAAATTGAAAATTACTTTTGTCTTCTGCGGCTTGATTAAAGGCATATTGGCCCTGACTGCCGTCAGCCAACTCAAACAAAGCCAAAAAAAAAGAGAAAAAACCGAAAGTCGTGCCTGGGAGTTTGCTGAGTCAGAGTTTTCAGGGTAACCAGAAGGTGGGAGGACCTCTGAGACATTTTATTTTAAAGTTATAAGCAAGCTAAGAACATATTTTAGAGGACATATTAGTTGACTTTTAGTTGACTCTCTTAATATATAAAATAATATTAGTTATCTTACTGAAACCCCGAAAATTCTTAAAATAAAACTTTAAAACTAAACTTTCAACTTATTTTGAAATGGTGACCCCGAAAAGGTGACCGCCAAGCTTCTAAAATAAAAAATCTAAAAGAAATGTCTACCTTCCCAGCTGTCTTTCGAAAATCCAATCAAGGCAATTAGTAAAAAAAAACAGCTGAAAATCCAAATTGAAATAATATCTTTAGAAATAAGAAGACCAAGAAACCAAGTGGATTGCCGATAGAAGTGGTGGTGGTGGGGTTTCCCGTCAGGTGTCGCGAAATTCGATCCACACAGTCTACAGCTAATCAGTGCCAAAATAAGGACAAAGGATCAAGGATCCCAAGCCGAGGGATTGCATTTCAAACACACAGATTTCCATCTGCATCGGAGACAAATGTATCGCATTCTGTAATTGCGATTGCGTACAAAGCGAGAGGACCTTTTTTTTTGGCGACACAGCGACAGGGACAGGATGTGTCAAGGATATCCGCCACTGCACAAGTCTCTCATATCTCTGGCATGTTGTGTTTAATTTTTCCGATCCAAAGAAATCGCAAAAAAATACTTCAATATCAAGGCGAAATTATTCCAAACGAAGGGATGGGATGAGATGGGATGGAATGGGCTGGGAAGGAGGTGTCGTCGTACAGGAAGCCCCTTTGGCTTGACACATGAAACGTCCTGTTTTGTATGAGAGGGGAGATACAAGGATATACAAGGATATATATAAAAAAAAAAGAAACAATTCTTCTAGATACTATAGCTACGAATGGCAGATGCTCTTCTTAATAGTTTTTAGTTTCTAACTTTCTAATAAGTTTATTCTTTCCCATAAAATCAATTAGTATTGGACTTCCGCCATCTCCAATTGAGTTTCATTTTAAAAAAAAGGAACAAAAAAAAGCTCTGAGTACTGAACTGGCTTTTTTATGCGATTTTTCCTCCATTGTTTGTCGATTGTTTGGCGTTTTATGCATTTTTTATGTATATCGAGTACATGATTGTGTTGTTGTTCGCTGTTCGACAAGTTCATAAAAAATGCAAACACGCTGCTTCAGCTGGAAATGTTTGTCCCTCTGTCCGTTTGTCCGCTTGTCCGTTTGTCCGTTTGTCCGCCTGTCCGTTTGATTTATGCATTCGCGTTGAGAGCTCTTCTAGCCCATTATGGTTTGGTGCTATTGTTTGGCGCCAAGTTTGGAGTCCTGATTTGCTGATTCCTGATACTCAGACCCAGGAATTATCGAACACTGACCGTGCGGCATCCATTTCCATTTCCATTTCCGTTTCCGCTAGCCATGTTTTTCCATCCTTTTTTTTTTTATGTTGAATATAAAAAAGTTTATGTAAATGGTATTTTTTTTTGTTGGTATTTGTTCAAGTGTCGATTTCGAGTGGGTTTCAGGAGAAGAGATTATTTGCAATCAGGGAAAATAATACTTTTTCCAAATCTCCGTTCGTTAGCAAAGTGAAAATAGTAATCAAGACAATGTCTACTAAGTAAGTTTGATTTTAGTTAGTTGACTCATCTTCCCATTGTTTTTTTTACCTCCTCATCACTTAAATTTATGTTTAAAAGCTTAAAGTTTATAGCTTAAGTTGTAAATATTAGAAAACAGTTTCAGTTCATACACTTAATTTTTTTTGGCGCTGAGCAAATTTCTATATTTATTTAGAGGCTTTTATTTATTGTGTGCTATAAATAATAGAAATTGCCCACTAGAAGTCCATTGTTTTGAGGTTTTTTTTCACACATTGTTGTTAGGTTGACTGGATGGATGGATGGATGGATAGTTTGTTTGTTGTACGGCATAGAAGGAAGGTAGGTAGGTAGGTAGGTAGTTAGATAGATATACATATAGGCTGGGAGGCTGAGAGGCTGGGCCTCTCTAGAACCCAATACCCAGAGAACCGGACTTTTGTGGCCACACACACACTTTGTAAGTGTTTTGCGGTCGTAAATAACCTCGAATAGTTCGCAGTCGTTGCTGAAGTTTGTTACATGACATAAATCAAATTGTTGATTTATAATAATTGCAAAAACACTCACTCAACGAGCCAGCGAGCGAGTGAGGGCGCCAGGGGAGCCAAAACGCTATAGAGTTCAACCAAAACCCCATACGGACACATGTCAACCGAGTTGCTTTGGACATTTCAAGAGGGGACTCCATGAATCAGTGAGAGAGGGTCTTGGGGCACAGGACAGGCGTAATTGTTGGCACACACGTCAACGCCAGAAACCTGGCCAGAAATCGGACTGGGAATACCCAAAGTAGGAGAGCATGAAGTTCCGGAAAATACAAAACTGACTGGCGGGAGGCACTTGAAATAGGGCATGAAAGGAAGGATATTTTTGGTGAGCTAAAGAATAGGTGGCATGATGGTGGAAGATGGTCTTTGAGAAGGAGATCTCTAAAAAGGCGACGAGCTAAATGGTGACCCCGAAAAGGTGACTCCAATGCGACAATCTGACAGGCTTAAATGATTATCTATAAAAAGGTGACCCCGAAACTCTATATAAGTGATCTGTAAACATTTCCTAGAAAAAGGAGTATAAGAATATATAGAATTTATAAAGATAACTTCCTATTCCTTGCAAAAAAGACAAGATATGTAAAGGTCTCCTCTAAAAAGGTGGATGGTGACCCCGAATAGTGACTATTAAAATGATCTGTTGAAAGTGTCCTTACTCCCTATTCCACTCTAAAAATAAAACCCAAAACCTACTCTCAATTCCTATAACATATTTTAAACAATTTCCAATCTACCGGAAGTTAAATGAATATTTTACAAGTATTTACGTACAATAGACCAAACCCCCATCCCAAACACATTATTCCGGCCCTTAATCTCCCCGTCATCCCCAAAATCTAAGGTAATACCCTGTAAAAAGCAGAAATCAGACCGAAAAGCAGGCGCAACAAATCGATTTCTATCCTCACTCTCTCTAGGAAAAATAGGAAAATGGGGAAAAACTTAATCAATTTGCAACGGTTTTTTTGGGTATTATTTTTTGGATGACCCATGGGCCATGCGAGGGGGCGTGGCAAGATTCAAGGAGGTACTACATTTAAATGCATTTAAATAGCCTTTATTTTCCAGTATCTTTTTTTATGAATTATATTTTTGATGTTTGGAGGGTGTTAGGGGCGGAAGCGGAAATACACAAAACAATGGTGGGGCGTGAGTGGGCGGTGTGTGGGCTGTGGGCGTGGCTCATATATCGATAAACCGCAACAAATCGAGGCAAAAAGGGAAATTATTCCTTGACACAAACAAATAAGCGAAGCGCGAACAATAAAATCAAATTAAATGCACCAGAAAAGGAGCAATTTACTCGAGTCCTTTTCTTTAGTTAAGGACACAGTACTCTCTCTATGTGTGTGTGTATAGTATTAGTGTGTATTAGTGTGTGTTTCAAATGCGCCGGTCATTGTGGAGCCATTAGCGTTTCGTCCGCGCTCCTCCTCCTTGGCCACCTCGAGTTTTCCCTTTTCCCTATTTTTTTTCGTTTTTCTGAACTGTCAGCATGAAAAGTGGAAAATTTATTGACTGCACATATGTCGCACTTTTTCCTACACATTCGAATGGCTCCTGCCATCGTCCTTTGGTCGTCCTGATCGTCCTCGTCGTCCTTGTATGTCCTTAATGCACACATAAATATTTTAATTTGTATGCCGCAGATGCCACCGATTGAGTTGTTGTTTCTATTGGTTCTGTTTTCTTTTATTTTTTTTCTTTTTGTTTCTGGCCACTTTTAGTGTTTGAATCGAATTGTATTTATTCCCCACAAATACATACCCCCCATATCCTTTAGAACGCCTTCAATCCTTCATATCCTTGGCAATTGTCACGGTCTGATGTGCTCGACATTGATTGGGTCACGTGCCGAAATCAGGACCAAGGACTCATAGTTCCCAACAGGACTATGTGGTCTGAAGTGCTTACTTATTCGATATTCATCGCAGTACTTTGGGGTAATTAATTGAAATTCAAAAGGAAGGCCATAGGGTGCTAGTTCTTGGAGGTTTAGGGAGTAGTTTATATAAGAACTATGAAAATATTATATAAATTGTAAAGAAAATAAAGGTATAGATTAGATTATAAGGGATTATGTAGGAGATCTATAGATCTGTAGGGTCTGTGGTTCTATTATCCTCTAATATCCTCGCTTTAGCTTTAATTTTTAAGTTTAGTTGGGTTTTAAGTTACTTAACTTTCAAAGAAAAATATATTCTATAAAAAATAGTTCCTAAAATACAAGAATTTTCACTAGAAATACTAAAATAATTTAGTTAAAATAATAAAAATTATAGAATATTTTAAGAAAAAGGTTTTAAGGGTTTAAAAAAGAAAGGAACTTCTTCCAAAACAATTTAAAAAAAACAACTATTAAAAAAACAATTTCTGTATCAGATCCAAAACTCCAAACGAACTCCAAATTTTACGATACCCGGTACTTCTTACGCTTTTTATATTATTTAACTATGATCCAAAGTGTTTGAAAAAAATCTCTTAAAAATATTTAATATTTCATTTCAAACCCTTAACTTCCATTTAATAAAAAAAAAAGCAAAACCCCTTGTTTACATAAAAAATACCTCCAAACATGTATCAACCTGTTAGAATGAACAAATTTAACAAATTATGAAATCACTTTCGAGAAAATAACAAAAGCCCGAAAGAAGTCATAACTGCAGCCACTCGAAAGGACACAAGTATCCCACTTGTGGGAAGGCGGCAGGGAATTAACATGGATCCAGAAGCAATAGATTACAAGTATATAGAGTACTGAAGTAGGGGAGAGAAAGAGTTTCCCAGAATTTGGTGGGTAACTGACACCACACACCTAACCAAGTGCCACTTGAGATTTTTTTTGTCGGATTCGTATTCAGATTCAGACGTAATCCGAAAAGTGTTGTCACACATACTTCTGGGCACGCTTCAGAGCCTCGCAGGACATGCCAAGGACTCCAGTGATCCAGTAACCAGAGATCACTCTAATTTTGATCGGAGCTATAAATAATCGAGCACTTGACTCTCTGACATTTCCATAGAATCGATGTTTTGATCTTGGGCGCCTTCGCCTCCTTGTTCTCGATGGTCCTGTGCGAGGTCCTTGAGTAGAAAATTGAGTTGAGATTATCTCGCTGCCTGCGCTAAGCAAGCGTGTCTAAAAAAAAAAAGGTCCTGAAGGTCCTGTCGGTGGAAAGGAGCTATGATCGAACATGACTTAACTAGAAAATGTTTTATGTTTCATCGGCACTTGGTATTTATTAGTTTTTCTCTCTTCTTTTTTTTTTTTTTTTTTTTTTTTTTTTTTTTGTGGGCGTGCTGGACATGGTCATCGGTGATTATAAATTTCGGTTATGTCCTGCGGTCTGTCTTCGGTGTGTCCTGGTCCTGGTCCTGGCATATGGCCGGGATATATTTTGCCTGGCGATGCGGGTGCAGAAACACACAAAAGAAAAAATGATGGAAGGATGACATGTGGTTAAAGGATAATCGCGCAACAGGATCGCAATCTTCTTGTTTTTTTGGCCAAGACCCTTGGCCAAAGGACTTCTCAGGGGGGGATTAAAAGATACAAGATACAAGATATTGTCCAGAATTTCTTAATTTGCGGCACAGATTGCGCATTTCAGCAACTAAGCCGGAAAAAGGGGGGCGGGGGGGATACTCTGGGGCTCCGGAGAAAATAATTACGGGAAAGTGTTGCCGGAAAGACTAATTAAAATGGTGATGCTATCGGGTACTGTAAGTAGTGCTAATTAGAGAAGTGATTGACTTTCGAATGAGTGTTAAAAGTGGGAATATATAGAAGAAAGAGAAGAGTACCGGGTATTATATTTTAATAAAATATAATACATATTATAAAAAAGTGTGAAGAGTACTGGATATTGTTTAATTTTTTTTAATAAATAGTTTTGAAGGACTTTGGAAAGGTGCTATAAAAAATAAAAGACTATTTTTCAATAAAACAATTTTTATCTTACAGAAATGTTTCTAAAAAGGTATATCCTTTAACTTTTCTTGTTTCTAACCTTGTAGATCTTTTTTTAGATAGTTTTTTAAATGTTTTTTAGGCACCTAAATACTTTTTCAACTTTTAAAAAATATAAAACCCTTTATTTCTCACAGAAAAGGCCTAAAAATCTCCTAACTTTCATATGTAATTGAAAATAGATATCTTTATTATAAAATCAAATTTTCAAAAAAAAAAATATGTCTTTCATATAATCCTAAAATTTTTCCAAACCCCTTTCTTCAAAAACCATTTTATAAAAACTTTCTTTTTAAACAAATACAAATTTTTTAACAAATGTGTCTTTAAAAAAATATAAAAGTAAATTTTAAAAAGATAGTTATTATAGAGTTTCACTTTAACAATTTCGGAAATTTTCCGGAAAACCCGAAAAAACATAATCGTTAGTCATTTCGAGGGGGTAACCCTCTAAAAATCTATAAACCTCAACTATTTGAGGAGAGAAACAAATGTCTGAAGATAAAAATATAATTTTTTGAAGCGATTCTGTAACCCATACTTAAAATTACACTTTCGCCTGGGCAAGTTTGTCTTTTGTTTTTGTTTTTTTTTGGGAGGCCATTAAACATTGGCCAGAAAAAAAGTAAAAAAAAAAATGGAAAATATAAAACGAATACCTCATGTTCGGGTTAACTCCTCAAACGCAGAGAGACGCGAAGAAAAATTAACAAATCATAACATCATCATTTATCATCATTAAGCTGAGAGATTTTATTTTGTTGGATTTCTTGTTGGATTTTTCTCTTCGACTTTCCACCGACCAGGGGCCCGACCGCAGCCTCTTCTTGAGTTATAAATCAATCAGATTTTTGTTTGCCATTTAGAGAGGGATACCCCCTCAAAACAAAAAAAAAAAGGGTTAGAGAGGGTAATGATTAACGTGCGTGTGAAACTGATCAAAAAAAAATATATATTTATTTATTAAAATATTTAATGTACAACTATAAGTTAGGGTTGTCAACCGCTTGCACAACTGCATACAAAAAAAAATAATAATAATAGTAGTTTGTAAGAAAACAGGAGTCGAACCGCGGAATGGGCGTGGGCTCTTCAAGGGGGGCTTGGCGCTCACTCAACTTGAAAATTGATTGATGCCCGGGCAGGGCAGCATAAATCAATATTTTATATTGGCCGCCATCGATCTACTGGGTATCTGAATCTCTCTTCAGATATTTTTTTTTTTTATTTTTGAATCTTCCAGCGATTGGCAATCTTCACGCCATCGTTTGGGACACAAAGTTTTCTTTCTTTTTTTTTTGTTTTTTTGCCCCCCTCTGGAAACTGCGTTTAATTACAAAATAACTTTGTTGGGCCATTCATTTCGTATTGATACTCCGAGTGGGTTATTGGATTGGCAACAACTTCTGATGGTGGTGGCATTGATACTCTCGGCGTCCAACCACAAAGTGGGATAGTCGTCTCCGTAAATTGACTCTCATTGGCCGCCTCACATATTGAATAAATATTCTGAGACTGAGACTGGAGACTGGGGACTGGGGACTGGGGCTGTGAGTTATGTGATATCTGGCGACTGCCACCATCAGACAGATTAAATTAAATTGGAGTTACAAGAGCCACAAGTAGAAGATACAAATGTGCTAGGAAATGGTATCTAGAAGTATCTGGTACCTACAAGTCTAGATAGATTATCTTTAATATTATTTTAATATTATTCAAATTGTTTATTTTAATCTTTTCTCTTAAAAAAAAACTAAAGTTTTCTTAGGGTATATTTTTCTTATCTTTTTTTAAGAAACTTCTTCAATTTCTTTATACTTAAATACCAGAAAAAGTTCAGTATTTCAAAAATTTTCTCAAAACCCAATAAACTCCAAAACTCTTAGATATATGCTAAAAATTTCATAAAAACCCATTTAATTTAATTAAAACTTGTTGAAAAAATAAAAACTAAGTAAAATCACCTTAAACAATTATAGAATCATAAAAATAAAATAAAACCCAACCAGATTTATGATGAGGAATTAACCATTTTGTAAAAAAGTCTCCCCTGTTCGGAAGATCAGCAGCACCCCAAGCAGATCCAGTTCCCCGGAAGTAGGGAAGCTTCCTGGTTAGAAACAAAAAAAAATAAAAACCAACCCCTAGAGATCTCTCAGATTCTGAAAGATCTCCCCAACAACCCTGAAATATAGGGTGCTTTTGTCAAAAAGAGAATAATAAAAAAAAGAAGTCTTGAATTGCTTTTGTTTTCCAATATAATTTTGTTTGATTTTTTTTTATTGTTAGGATTTTTGTTGTTGTTTTTTTTTTGGGAATTTTTGTCGCCTCGGTTGGATGTTGTAGGTATTTTTTTAGCATTTTGTTTTTAAATATAATTTATCTTAAAGACAATTAACAATTATTATGGTACACAACTAGATGGTTTCATAATTTTTGTATTTCTTAATTTTCTTTTCTTTTTTTTTAAGTTTTCTAAATATATATGGCTTAAATATTGCTACAAAATATTTACAGACATGCAAAAAAAAAATTAGTCTTACTTGGGTAGAAAAAAAAATTGGTATTTTTGTTTTTGTTTTGTTTTTGGGAAAGAAAAAAATTCGGATGTCCTTAGAACTAGCTAGGATATACATTTAAAGAATATTTTAGTTTTTTGTTTTCAATTTTGTAGATATTTTTCAAATTCATATATAATCTTAAATTCTAATAAACACT
This sequence comes from Drosophila pandora, assembly GCA_021223865.1. Lineage (NCBI taxonomy): Eukaryota > Metazoa > Arthropoda > Insecta > Diptera > Drosophilidae > Drosophila > Drosophila pandora. The sequence goes on along the minus strand of JAJJHT010015723.1, from coordinate 760,361 downwards.
TAGTTCTTTTATTAAATATAATATATAATATATAATATATATATATATTTTATCAACAATAAACACTGAAAAAAAAACAC
>JAJJHT010015723.1:668191-685331 GCA_021223865.1 Drosophila pandora | reverse complement strand
TAAAAAAGGTTTAATATTTTTTTTTTTAAATATTAAAAATAATTAAATTTTAAAATTTAAATAAAAACAGTGCCCTCCTCCTCGATTCTCATAAGTAGCACTTAAGCTCGGCCGAAATTCGGAAAAAAATGTAGAAATTAAGTTAATTTAAGTTTTTATTTTTAGAATTTTATCCTGATTCCTGCTAGTCCTAGCTCCTACCTCCTATATATAATCTTCCTAATGCTAATCCTGTATCCTGCATCTCTTTTTTTTTTACCTTTCCAGGCTGTGAAACAATTCATTGATCTCTGCAACAACTTGCGTGCCAAGTACAGCACGGCAGCAGCCACAGCGGCATCACCAGCAGCTTCCGTTTCCGTTTCCACTTCCGCCGTCGGGGCAGCCTCCTCCACCTCCACCTCCTTCTCCGCCACAGCCAGCAGCTTGACGACAGCGGCGGGGGCGGGGGCGGCGGCACAGCCACAACAGAAACAACACCAACAGATCCTAGTACAATTTCCCACAGAAGGAATAGAAGGAGGTGCTAGTAGTGCTAGTGGTAGTCCTGCGATTAGACAAATATCCCCGACGACAGCCGTTAAGTTTCTGCACGCCCGCAAGTTCGATGTCCTGCGGGCGGTGTCCTTGTACGAGCAACATGAACAGATCCGCCAGAAGGAGCACCTCTACAACATCGATCCGGACGTGGAGACACTGCGATCCGAGCTACAGACTGGCAAGTTTACGATACTGGTAAGTATTACCTCCTAAATACTATTTACAATTTTTTTATTAATTATTAAATTACTTATTTTTTAGCCCGCCAGGACCTCCAGTGGAGCGGCCATCGCCCTCTTCACCGCCAACCGCCACAGCCCGCTGAGCGCCTCGCACACCACCACCCTCCAGGGCATCGTCTACCAGCTGGACAGCGCCCTCCAGGACACGGAGACCCAGCGGGCCGGGCTCGTCTTCATCTACGACATGAGCGGCTCCAAGTATTCCAACTTCGACTACGACCTCTCCCAGAAGATTCTCACGCTGCTCAAGGTAGGTGCTCTTCTTTTCTTTACTATTTTTGTGGCATACTTTTGGGCATTAGGGTGGGAAATATAAGGGAAATTTAAAAGGAGAGAGTAAAGTCAAAGTAATGGTATTAAAAATAATAAATTATGCTTGAAATTTGTATTAAAATTGAATTTTTATAGTTTTTAAACATTAAAATCATTATGCAATAGTTAAAAAATACATATTTTATGTTATTTAAAGCTTAAAAATCTAAAGAAACTATAAAGAAAGAAATTAAACACTAGAGATCTAAAAATAATATTTCATAAAAATCTATTAAAAAGATACTTAAATCTATTTTGTAGGCCATTTATTTTAAAGATTTAAATAGTTTCTAGAGCCATTATTTCGATGAACAATTTAGGCCAAAAAATAGTCACAAAATCATACATTTAAAACAGATATAAAGCAAACTCCCCCCCTCTACTCTTTAGTGGGTTAAAAGTCACCTATATTTTAATCTGTATCTCCCCCCCACCCCATCCCCTTTTGTAATTTCCACAAAAGACTCCAATCCAAAACAGAATCTAAGCTCTCTTGCCCCAAAAGCCCAACGAGCGTGTCGCCTGAAATTAAAATATTAAACATGCCTCTATTAATTCAAAAGATACTATTTTTTTTTTTGCGGATGTGTGTGTATCTGAGTATCTGAGGAGTATCTGTGCCAAGTGGCCTGTGGATTCTCTATCAGCGGAATTGCTGAAAAATGTCTTCAAGCTGAAAATTTGTGTCTCGTGTCGTTGGCTTTTCATGTCAGGCGTAAAAAAAATGTATTTTCCAAGAGTAGGCTCTGAGATTCATTTCCTTTTGTAGTTCACTGTCCAGAACAGGTTTCAAATATTTCATTTTATTTTATTTTATTTTTTAAATAAATAAAGAAGTCTTCCCCGAAAGAGTTCCAATTGTGAGTACGTTCGATTCTGTTTATTTAGTTATTAGTTAAATGTTTAAACAAAGGCCAGTTGGGGCATAGTCTGAAATGCAACTGAAATGCGATGAATTCCCCCCTTTCTTTTGTTATTTTTTTTGGAGAATTGCATATTCTTTGGAAACAGTACTCTGTTGGCATTTATTCTTCTGTTGCTGTGCCATTCGAGTTGGCTTTTGTTTAACAAACACAACCTGTCCATTAAATATTACCAAGCTGCGAAATCTTAGCCCCCGAGGTGCAAAAAATAAAGGGAATACAAGAGGTTTATGGTTTAAAAAATAGCTTCAAGTCTTGTGACTAACTTTTCATAAAATTGCATCATTTTTGGCAAAGAAAGTGATCAGAAAATTGCAATTATTTCTATTTATTTATAAAATAAATCAAATTATACTGCTTGCTTTGTCAGTTAAGCAGTAGTTGGGAAATAAACAAGCAGTGATACCTATTTTCTGACCTACTTCCCCCAAAAAAAAGTATCTAAATACAATATCTTCTTCCATGGCACCTTGTTCCCCGTCCCATTTGCGTCACAATTTCCCCAATTCCGCATTTCTTTTTGCAATTCTTCTAAGAATTGCGCTTCACCTTTTCTGCACTTGATCATGTCCGGAATGAGTTATATAGAAATGTGTCTACACTTTGAACGTAAGTCCATATGCATATGAGAAGTACGAGAAACTACTATGAGTAACCAAAATACAAAATAATATATAATAAATCATAAAAAATATTTGAGAGATGTTTAACGGAAAAAATTCTCATAAGCATTTTTTATATAAAATACAGGGCTTAGAAGAAAACACAGGGTATAGGCCACCTTTGAAATACTACTACTTTTCTGCTACTAATTAGGGTGCTACTACTTTTGTCGAAGCTACTGTCCGGGCATATATTAAAATACGTATTTGTACCCTACATATATTATATACAAAAAGTATATATTAATTCCATTATGCTACGAAAATCAAAACGCACGACAAAATAAAAAAAAAAAAAAAAAACAAAGTTAACAATGAAAACGATTCGGCGTGGGCGCCGTAAGAATAAAAGCGAGAGAGCGAGAAAGAGCTGAAGAGGAAGTGCTGAGACTGGAGACCGAGAAAGACTGAGACTGGTGACTGGGGACCTGGGGGCTGAGAGTGTCCAATAACACCGTTCTCTTTGGCGCGTGTCTGTGCCTGATTTTTCTGTTATTTTGGTTTTGAGATGCGAGAGAGAGAGAGCCGCACAGTTAAGCTGCGTTGGCGGACGGGGGGATAATGAGGTAATGGGCCACCTTGACGGCGACGATGGCGGTGGCGGTGGCAACACTGGCGTGTGTCATGCCGCGTATGCGCAATATTTTCGGGGCCAACACGCATACGCAGCGTTGACGCAATGAGTGGAAACGCCATCGATGACAAACAATGGAAGAGATCGGCTCGCACACACGAGCTGTCTTAATAAGGTGGAATGTGCCCACGCTTTCAATACCCTACAATATGGGGGTTTGGGTTTTAATCAAAAATATGATTAACCTCAGTACTAAATAAATTTATTTATGTAATTATTTTATTTCTTACACTCCCACCTTATAATTTACGCACTTTGTGCGTCATAGCTGTTAAGAGTATTTAATAAACCGTTTGTTCAGCTTGAAGCACTCTCACTTTTAGGCAGAGTACGGCCCAGAGAGAGTGAGTGTGAGAGAGCTTTGGCTGCCCCCTCTCTCTTTTTGGGGGAACCTCGACCTCCTGCGCCTCCCACTCGCCTCGCGCCTGCTCTCGCTCGCTCCACCTCTCTCCCACTCTCTTCATTTTGCGTGACGCGCCGTCGCTTGTGGCTATCTTTTTACCTTTGCTTGATAAACTAATTCAGTTGACGTGTTCTAGTCGAACGCTATAGATTGGAACCAAAGTCCCCCCTGTAGGAGAAAATGTGCGTGTCTTGATTTGTTTTTTTTTTTTTTTCGGTTGGTCGGATGTGTGTGTGTGTGCGTATTATGGCCATATGGAAAGGCCATTTCCCATTTCCGATGTGCGCGTGTGAAAGTTTTCCATTATTATTATTTTTTTGTATTTTTTTGGCTGCTGCACTTGGCCCAGAAACACTTGACCGAACGAACACCCTGATTGACAATGGATAATTTGTTAGTATTTATAGATATTTTCGGAGAATCCGGCACTACAGAGAGAAAGAGAGATAGAGAGAGAGAGAGAGAGAGAGGAGCTGCGCAGTTCATTCATTGCTCAAATGGCTTAAATGCTAGAATTAATACTCAATGACTGTGTCGATGTGTTAACGCTTTTGTTATTCCTCCTGTGTTATTTTTACAACGTGCTTTCTGTTGACGCAAACTTGAGCCCCCCCATCCCCCCTCCCTGCATATATACTAGGCAGATTCTGATTCAGATATAGTAGTAGCCCCCTGTATGGGTGAACTTTAAATGCAAATTACGAGCATGTACTATAAGTATGTATGTTTTGTTTTTCCACTCGAATCAATTCAATTTTTGAACGTGCGAACCAGACCGCTTCCGCATTACACCCCATGCCCCATGCCCCATTTTGACGCAATCTTTTTCCGAAATTTAAAAAATTCTAGGAAGAGCTTAACGCTCGCTTGGGAAGCGATAACAGCTATTGGAGTGTAGAAGTGATTAGTAAACACAAATTACGACTCTCTTATCAGCAGAGCCGCGCTTTATTTGGCCATAAGTTTTAAATTATATTTCAATTTAGGGCTTTTCCCGGAATTTTGTTATCAAGACATTTTGACATTTCAACTATGTTGGAAATTAATTTGGGAATTAAAAGTAATTGTTCTTTTCTAAAATATTACAATCAAGTAGGTGACGAATTCAGTTTTCTTGTGGGGCTTTTTTCTAAAAACTTATTTCTTTCAAAGCTAGCTTCATAGACAGATTCGACAACCCTGTTTAGTCCATGCGATAGTTTCATAGATGAAGCTGGCAACCCTGCTCTCAAACTTCAACCACTTTCCGCCGACAGCTGCAGCAAATGCAACCTTGCATTCCCAAAACAACCCTTAGAAGCTCGCTCTCTCTCTCTTGGCCTCCCACTCTCTTTGAGTTTCTCTCTTGTTTTTGGTGCTCCTGCCGCCACTCCACCACCCCTCCTGCAGGGCAGCAACCCCCTCGCCAACAGGGTTGCCAGGGACTCCCACGAGAACAACCGCGAGAGGAAGTGAGAGAGCGGCGATGGTGGTGGTGGCGCAAGGAGAGCGCCTGCGCTCTCCAAAATAGCAAAAAAAAAAAGGAAAAAAAAAAGAAATAAAAACGAAATGAAAAAAAAAATAAAATAAAGCAGCAGCAGCCGTCAGACGTAGTTCAGCTTTTCACGACGACGCGCAACAAACAAAATACAGAAGCAGAAGGCAGAACCGACCAGGGCGAGAACAAAGTCAGACAGATGAGAAAATAAGCCAAAAATCGGGAAATACGATACAGTCTGCCGTAATATTCTATATAGAAATTCTATATAATTTTTTTTCTTGTATTTTTTGTCCCAAAAAGTGCTCCAAAAAGAAAGAAAATCCAAAAAAAAAGTGAAAAGTGTCGGAAGGAAGGACGGGACCTAACGGTACTAACGGACTAACGGATGGTCGGTCGGTGTGTGTGTGTGTGTGTGTGTGCGTGTGTATCTTGAGACCTGGTGTAGTTTGTTGAATGCCAAAGATACAGATTAGCAGAAAGATACAACAAAAAGGTATCTACAAGTGCAATTGTATCGAAAATCGAATTAATCCCAAGGCACTATTTTTGTTTTGTTTGTTTTTCGAAGTTTTGAATCGAAACCCACCACCCACCTACATATATACCACATCCCATTGTGTAATGTGACAAATCAGCAAGAATCCCTGAAAGATACAAAACAAAAATACTAAAAGATACAAGCAAAAAAAAAAAAAAACGTAACAAAGTTATGTAAAATTGCACGCAATTAGCATTTAATTGTGCGAACCAAACTATATATATTACAATAATAAAAAAAATTGGAATAATTAGACAACAGCAACAACAACAACAACAACAACAACAATCAACAATCATCAACAACAACAACAATCCATAACAACGCCAACGCGCGACTCAGGTACATGATTATTTAGATACAGATACAAGCAGAGCCACAGATACAGATACATCTATAGCTACAGCTGTTCACTCACATAGCTGGGGGATATATAGCCTATAGCCTTATATATATACTGCGTATATGGACAAGAGTCTCTCTAAATATCTATTTTCAAGGAAATCTCTTCTTTTTTTTTCTGCTATTTGCTGACAACAAACATTTAATTTTAATTTAAAAACTGTTTATGACTAACTTTCGCAGTGATTCATACTGATTTTTTTTTGTTTTTTTATTTTTGGACAAAAAGGCAGTGACTTTCGGTGGTTTTTGGCAATCAGAGTGTTGTTCTTCAATTAGTTGGGGGAATAAGACAGTCGCCCCCCCTCGAAGTAGGTCATCTAATTGGGTTAGCCTGGCTGAAAGTCATGGGAAGTTGAAACAATCTTTTCTGTTTATAATTAGATTCTTAATTAATTTGCATTAGTTAGCTGGCCCAACAATGGCAGCTGATACGCGATACGCGACTCTTAATCCCCTACCTTCGCCATCACCTGCCAGCAGCCTGCCAAGTCGCTCACCTGTCCAACAAAACCAACAAAAGCTGTCATCCCCAGAGCTTGACGAAAAAAATCAACAAGAATGCCAATAGAGCTGGGATCTAAGGGGGACTCTGAGGAGTAAAAAGTGCCAGGGACACTAGCAGTCGAGAGTGGAGGCAATCAAACACAGCTGTTGGTTGCTGCGTTGGTTCAATGACGCGCCACACCATACATACATATATTTTTATATTCTGGCACCTTTATGCCACCCTAGCCTAGGGGTATTCGGGGTTTTCTGAGTGTCTTTGGGCTTTAAAGCCAAGGGAGGGGTGGAAAAGTTAAGAAAAGTTTAGATGTCCGCTTTGGGGATTTATTTTTGAATATTTTTATTATTTTTTGTCACTTAGTAAGGGGATATTTTATATTTTTTATGGAATTATATAGATTTTGAACTGAGAGGCCTAAGAAAAAGTGGAATTAAAGCATAGTTTCTACTTCCCTTGTCCGTCTGTCCGCCTGTCCGTCTGTTTCTATATTTTTGCTTATTTTTATACTTTTTTCATTACTTAGTATTGAAATATTTCTTCTCTGTATAAAATACCTTATTTTATAGCCTTAAAACCCTAAGAAAAAGTAACTTTAACCAAAATTGCTACTCCCCATGTCCTTCTGTCCGTCTGTCCGCTGCTTCATATACCCTTTCCCTCTCTCAAATATAACCAACCTGCCTAAAAAAACCCACTGACTCACAGTTCCTCTAAAAAAACAGCCATTTTATTTTGAAAAACATAAATTATATTTCCAAGATCTTGAAAAGTAAACCAATTCTAATAGAAGACCTATTTATAAACCCAAAAAACGCATATATTTTGTGAAAAAAGGGGAATTACTTTCCCTGCCACTTGCCACTTGCCACTAATATGCCACTCGGCAGCCCCTATCAGAAGTTGAAGGCTTTGTGGACTTAACCCCTTCACCGAATGAGGTCATAAGGGCTTTATATTCGATTCTATTGATTTTAGTTAACCCATGTTATCCCCAAACCCAAAGCCCAAGTCAGATCTCTCATATATTTCTATGACGAATGTATTGGGTATTTGGTTGTGGCCCCGAGGGATTTCCGATTGATTGGCTTGAGGTCTGATATCATAAGAGAGGAGGGTGGTGGGGATTTTGGATTTGGGGATTTGGGGCTTGGAGAGAAGGCCCGAAGAGCTCTCCAATTAGCAGGGCTTACCTAGAGCCACTTCCATCGCTATATACCTGGGATATTTATTTATTTAGGGAAATTTAAACCCTCTCTCTATACCTAGTAGCTAGTAGCTCTCTAGTTCAATTGAAATCGGAAGTGTACTTTAAATTGGTAATTTCCCATGATCTTGAGGAGCATCTATTCCCTCTCTTGTCTCTTTAGTCATATTTTGTCTGTTTTCTATTGTCTTTTCCCCTTTGTTGGCTGGTTTATCGGTCTTTTTGCTCTACCAGCCGCTTCGGAGTGCCATTTTTGGTAAAAGACAGACAAGCGGACAGACGGACAAGCGGACAACGACAAATTCGTTTCATGCCCAAAACCGGCGAAAAGCTTAAAACGCATTACCAATTTCGGGCCATGGCTAATTTCACATATTTATTTACTTTTTATTTATTTTTACTATTTATTTATATATTTTTTAATTTTTTTTATTTTTTTCCACAAACGATAAAAATATGAGCCATGAAATTCATAAACCCATGCGGCGTATACTTGATTTTTTAAATCAAAAATAATAAATAATTCTGGGAAATCATCACAATTCTGGGAAATTAAAAGTACTTCCATCAGCAATAGCGATTTCATCGTCGTCCCTTTGGGGAATTAATTTCCCTTGAATTTCATGGAGGGAACATTTTTATTTTGTTCACGAACTTATCGCATTTCCAAGCAATATTTTCCATATTTTTAATTAAAAACAATGTTTTATGAAAAGGGAAATATCGCATTTCTGGCCACCAATTAGTGGAGGATTTAAGCGCGGATATAGTGGCTATATTTAGCCAGATTCCTTCGCCGGGAAGACAAATACCTATCCAATTTCCCTTCGGCTTGGAGGATATCCTGGCTAAGCAGGGGAGAGGGGCGGAGAAGGACTGGGGAGTCTGGAGCCAAAAACGCATGCCAAGTCACGTTAAGTTGCCCACTCGAGAGTCTGCCAGTTTGGGGGAACTCCTCCGCCGCAAAACAACACTGAGAAAAAATAGAGATTTCAAATAATTTATACAAATAAAAATAATTAGTAATCTAATCCTTTTTCATAGGTTTTAGCTTCAAATTTTGGTTAAGTTTGAGGGAAATTAATTTCCCTTTTTGTTTAAACTCTAATTTCTTTGAGTGTATTGGCTTGGGGGCGTGGCATGGGCGCCCTCGCTGACTCTCGCAAGTTTCATTCAACTTTTGCTCAGACTTTTTGGCCCTCAAGGCAAATAATCTTCTGGCCACTCGTCCTCGTCCTCGTCCCCCACCTGCCAGTCTCCACTCGCAGCTCTCCACTCTCCACCTGCCATTGTTGTTTCTTTCCCTCCTTATGTATCCCCCTATCCCCTAGCTTCTGTATATATGTACGTGTTCTAGTATATAGTATAACTGTATTTGTCAATTAAATGTGTGCTGGGTGGATAAAAAAAAACAAAAAAAAAAAAGAAACTAGAGGGGCTCTGGGTGAATGAACATTGTGATTGTTTTTATTGCCTGCTTTTGCTGCTATCTTTCTCCCCCCACCCCCCACCAGCCCCCCAATTGGATTCTAATTGGATGTGGGAATAACCAGAATTGTGGGGGGGGGACTCTACTCTATAGGATCTATATGTTATATATACATATATAGTGACCCTGAAATGCCGGCAATAGTTCGATTATTTTCTCTGGTTACCATTTCTTTTTCATTTTTTTTTTTGGCCTATTGGCTTCGGTTACCGTTTTTCCCGTGAGAGTGAGAGTGAGAGCAGCACCCGCCCCCGCCCCCTTCTACCAATTATGACTCATAAGCACCCCTAACATGCAAAAAAAAAAAACGAATATAATGCCAGGAATCATATTTCTATACTTCTATATTCGTGGCACGAACCTTTTGAGTTATTTATTGGCCAAGAGTGAGAGAAGAAGAGAAAGTGGATTATTTATTGGCTTTCGATGTGCTCTGATATGCAAATTGGGCACTAAAGGACATGCAGGACATGGGATAATCCGCCACCTGCCACCTGCCACATGCCACCTGCCAGTAGCCAGTTTTCAGCGCAAGAATTGTTGCCTACTTTTAAGCTGAGCCACTGCCCACAGGTTAGTGTGCATGTCCGTACATGTCTCTCTGTTTGGATCAAAGTGAAAGTTGGCTTCAAAACAAACGGCACAACAGAAAGGGGGGAATCAGAAAACAGAAAAGGGAGATCAAAGCAAACCGAAATAAGGGGGAAATGAAGAAGTTGTGCATAAATGGAACTCATATGTACAGTTATACTTGTAGGTTCTCAGATATGTACATATGTATGAGTGTGGGCATATTTTTTTTTTAGTGTGAGTGGGTTTTTGCGCAAATACAGGGGACTGGATGATGCAATCTTTGTCAGATAACCAAAAATCCCTCCATAAAGCAACTACTCTGCTCCCTGTATTTTCTTTCTTCTAAAATTATTCTAAAGTGTCTAAATATTATTTTATTTATTTTTTTCTACTAAATAATGTTTATATTTAGACAAGGTGGATAGCCATGAGAAGAATCATAATCCGAACTTTTTATCTAACTAAAAAATGATAAATCCCCCAAATGATTAGAATTACTAAAAACCCTTATTTTTTTTTTGAGTGGAATAAGATAGCAAAAAATAGGGGGATAAATGCAGGTATTGCACAGTTCGCAAGAAATCATAGTCCTGGACTTTTTTTAACTAAAACATAAAAATTCCCCAAATTATTAAAAATACAAAAAACCCCTATTATTTTTTAAATTTAAATAAAACAATAAAAAATAGGGGGATAAGTGGAGTTAAAGCACAATTGGCAAGAAATCACAGTCCTGGATTTTTTTAAAGTTAAACACACAAAAATCCCTTAAGATTTTAAAAATAAAAAAACCCCTATTTTTTAAAAAGCGTTAAAATTCAAAAAGAATAGTTGAATAAGTAAAAATATAGTCAAGGAACAATAATTCAAGCTTGTTTTTCCACTTAAAATACAAAAAATTGGCAAATTATAAAATATAAAAAAACCCCTATTTTTTGTTTTTTAATTTAAAAAATCTGATTAAATAGGGGGATAAGTGGTGATAGGCAAGTAATCACAATCCGTTATCGTTTTTCCAATTAAAACACAAAAACACCTAAAAATATTAATAATAAAAAACCCCTATTTTGTGAAAAGTTTAAAATTTGGAAAATAATAGTGGGATTAGTAAAAGTATAAAAATTTTGGCAAGTATTCAGGTTTTTTTTATAATTAAAACACAAAAACCCACTAAATTATTGAAAACAAAAAACCCCTTTTTTTTAAAAAGTTAAAAAAATTAAAAAATAATAGTGGGATAAGAAAAATTATTACAAAATAGACAAGGATTGAGGCTTACTTTTATATTTAAGACACAAAAAATCACCAAATTATTAAAAACAAAAAACCCCTATTTTCGAAAAGTGTAAAAAGTAAACAATAATAGAGGGATAAGTGGAGGTATTGCACTTTTTAATTGAAAAACGTTGCCAATTGGGCCGTTAGCTGGAATTTATTGAGCCCCAGAGAGAGAAAAAATGCCAGCGACAATATATTTTTTTTTTGTAGGTGAACTGCGAAAAACACTTTTAATTAAATTCCCCATGAACGCTGGTGCTGGTGCTGGTGTGTGTTGTTTGTTTGTTTGTGTATTGGTTGTGATTGTGATTGTGCGTTTAATTAAAGTGCATCAACTGCATTTTTATTGGCTTTGCAGTGGGAAAGGGGGGAGTAAAAAAAATGTAACTGATTGAGAACTTTTTTTTTAATATCTGCCTGCACTTTGACCTTAATTTCGATTTCTGGCCTTTCCACTTGGTGCTTTCTGGGGCCAATAAACTAAATAATCATGACACGGATGAGATATTCTCCGCAAAGCCCACAAGAGCTTCTCCACCAGCCCTCCCTCTCCCTCTATCTCTCTCTGGTTCTACCTTTAAATGAAGCCAAGTTTTCCTTTCCACTTGTTGTAGTTGTTGTTGTTGTTGTTTTTTTACGTCCATCGACAGAGAAATTCCGCAATAAAATTTGTTCAACATTTGCCCAACTGGGTGAAGGTTGCTGTTGCCATCCATAGCCCCTCTACCCCCACTGGGTGGTACTCTCTCTCTCTCTCTCTCTTAGTCTCTCTTACCCCTATTTGCTGACCCCCATTTGCCAACATTCCACATGCACAAACATGCATACATGGCACACACATGGACATATCATACATATATTTTCCCATTTTCCTTTTAGTTGGTACCTTGTTGGTACCACCTACCAAACAAGGTAGTTTGCGTTTACCTGCTATTGCAGTTTAATCAGTGCCCGGTGGACATATTTCCCTGCATCGTTTTATAAAAATTATAGGAATTTCTTTAAAATATCCCACAGCTATTTAAATTTAAATTTCCTTTTAAAAGGCAAGGCACAAACAAAAATCCCTTTACAAAAATGATGCCCACTTATAGGTACTTTTCTCGTATTTCATGTCATTCATCCCAATTGCTAATTAATTTAATGAAAAACACCCCCTTAACCTGGGAAATGAAAAGGTTTCCTGCGAACTTGTTACCCTCTTTATTGGCTTTTTCCACACACGTGTGGCATTGTGGGAATTCTTAGCTTTCAGGCTTAGCTTCCAACAGCTTTCCAGGGAAATTTTATTTCCTTGTTTCAAGAGACTTTCAATTCAATAGAAATTTAAATTAATATATATTTTTTAAATTAAAAACTAAGTAAGATGATTATTTTTAATATTTATTTTTTAGGGTGCTTATCCGGCGCGTTTGAAGAAGGTCCTCATTGTGACGGCGCCGTTGTGGTTCAAGGCTCCGTTCAAAATCCTGCGGCTGTTCGTGCGGGAAAAGCTGCGCGAACGAGTGTTCACTGTATCCGTGCCGCAGTTGGCGTTGCACGTGCCGCGCAAAGCGCTGCCCATACATCTGGGTGGCACGCTGGAGGTCGATCACGCCACATGGTTGCTCAGCTGCCGCCAATCGATGACGAATCGTGAGGACGAGCTGCTGGCCAATATCGTGGGTGTGGGATCGGCGGTATCTGGATCGGCTGGGGGAGTAGTGGCCAGCACCACCACGAATGGCATTTTGGAACCGGAGGGAACTACAATAATCACAGAAGGCAACAACAGCAGCAGCAGCAGCAACACAACCACCAACGCCGCCGCCGCCACCAGCAACACCACCGTGGTAACGATTCGGAATGGCGTAGGTCCTGCCACAGGAACGCAGGTTGGTGCTGCAGTTTCAGCTGCCGAATCCACTGCATCTGGGGAGCCCAACGAGAACATCACAATCAACGGACTGAGTCCCAGCCACCGCACCAATTCATCTGGCCCCACCGCGGCTGTTAATTCCCTCAAGCTCAATACAAGTGGTGGCGACGGCAACACTACAGCCACTGGTCCCACAGGAGGAACCGGATCTGTAACTGGTGCTGGATCATTGGCGGTAGCTGGAGCAGGAGCTGGAGCTGGTGCGGCTACAGCTGGAGCTGGAACTGGGACCACAACAACAAACGGTGGTGGCGAATTCTGGTCAGAGAATCCTCCAAGCAGTGCCTCTTCGGGCTTCAGCGACGACGACAGTCTGGCCGGCCAGGAGGGTGATCCTAAGCCCATCGAGCAAATTGTTCAGATGGTCAAACAACGTGGTCGCCATGGGTTAATCAAGGAGTACACAGACATCAGGAATCGGGCACCAGAAGGCACTTTCGCACATGCGAGGTAAGTTTTATTTTTATTTATAAAAAAATATTTATTTTTATTTTTACAAAACGATTCTTAATCATATATATTTCTATAACTAAAACTACGAATTTTCTATACAGGATGCGCACGAATCTAACCAAAAATCGCTACACAGATGTTCTTTGCTATGATCACAGTCGAGTGGTGCTGGCTTACGAAGACGGCATTGAGCTGTCGGATTATATAAACGCGAATTTTGTCGACGGCTACAAACAGAAGAATGCCTATATTTCAACTCAAGGTGGGTCTTCTTATTTAATATCTGGTGGGAACAGTGAAATAATGAAAGCCACTAATAATAAAGATTAGCTGGGGGACAAATTACTGGGAACATTAATTATGAAAAAACCATAAAACCTTTAAAGGAAATGTACCTGAACAAGGTTGGGTTTATTTTTTTTATTACACATTTCGCTTTATTTCATCCATTTTTTAAATTTTAATTTTTCATTATTTTTTACCCATTTTTTTAGCATACAAAGGAGACCTAAAAGCAAGCATAGAAAAAAATACCTAGTAAAAAAACATAGTGGAAAAATATTTCGGCGTGACACCATAATACTGCAGAAAAACATTGGCAATTCGGGAACTTTCAGTATTAGCCTTAAGCGCGACGCCTATTGTAAATATATAATACTGGGGAAGACTAAATAGGAAATTACCCTGACTTCCCCAGTATTTTATATAAACGCGTTTTCAGATTATTTTAAGCATTCCCCTGTAAATATCCCAGATATACGCGTTTCCACGTAAAATCCTTTTGTAAATGCTGGGGAAAATAGTGCTATTCCTACAGTATACTAAAAAGGGAATATCCTGTATTTCCCCAGTATGTTGTATACGCGTATTAGACAATTTTAAGAATTTCCTTGTAAATTTCCCTAATCCCAAACTTCGGATATACGCGTTTCAGACGATTCTAAGAATTTCCCTAAAAATTTCCCTGACCTCCAATACTTCGGATATACGCGTTTCAGACGATTTAAAAAATTTCCCTCAAAATTTCCCTGATGGCCAATACTTCGGATATACGCGTTTCAGACGATTCTAAAAATTTCCCTAAAAATTTCCCTGATCTCCAATACCTCGGATATACGCGTTTCTGACGATTCTAGCAAAATTTCCCTAAAAATTTCCCTTATTTTCTAAGACTCCGGATATAGGCGTTTAAGATGATTTGTAAAATTTCCCTGATTTTAATAAATTTCCCCTGAATTTTGAACATTTTTTGGGATTTTTTTGGGATTTTTTGGGATTTTTTGGGATTTTTTTGGTATTTTTGGTATTTTTTTTGCGGGTTCCTGGTATTTTTTAGATCACCCAGTAAGATTTTTGAAAAACCAGTATTTTAAAATAATTTTTTTTTGCCGATTCCCTGTATTTTCCCTACATTATTTAGATCATTTTTACGAATTGGCTTAAGTGGCAAAAATGATCTAAATAATGTAGGGAAAATACAGGGAATCGGCAAAAAAAAATTATTTTAAAATACTGGTTTTTCAAAAATCTTACTGGATGATCTAAAAAATACCAGGAACCCGCCAAAAAAAAATACCAAAAATACCAAAAAATCCCAAAAAAATTCCAAAAAATCCCAAAAAATCCCAAAAAAATCCCAAAAAATGTCCAAAATTCAGGGGAAATTTATTAAAATCAGGGAAATTTTACAAATCATCTTAAACGCCTATATCCGGAGTCTTAGAAAATAAGGGAAATTTTTAGGGAAATTTTGCTAGAATCGTCTGAAACGCGTATATCCGAGGTATTGGAGATCAGGGAAATTTTTAGGGAAATTCTTAGAATCGTCTGAAACGCGTATATCCGAAGTATTGGCTATCAGGGAAATTTTGAGGGAAATTTTTTAAATCGTCTGAAACGCGTATATCCGAAGTATTGGAGATCAGGGAAATTTTTAGGGAAATTCTTAGAATCGTCTGAAACGCGTATATCCGAAGTTTGGGATTAGGGAAATTTACAAGGAAATTCTTAAAATTGTCTAATACGCGTATACAACATACTGGGGAAATACAGGATATTTCCTTTTTAGTATACTGTAGGAATAGCACTGTTTTCCCCAGCATTTACAATGGGCTTACAAGGAAACGCGTATAGCTGGGATATTTACAGGGAAATGCTTAAAAATTATTGAAAAATAAACTAGTTATAAATTTCTAAAACTAATGGAAAAGGATTTTTACATCAAGAAACACTTAAAAATACTGGGAACCGCTTAAAATTAATGGAAAATTTAAAAAATACAGAATACAGGGAATATTAAATATATAAATAGCTTAAACATAATAGGAAGCTAGTTTGGATGTTGCCGAAATATTTTGTCCTCCAAGTACATTATTAGTTGCGAAGGGGAATTTTTGTATTTCCTTTACTTCTAAGCTGAAGAATCGTGCGGTTGCTTCTTAAAATCCTGGGAAATATATAAAAACAAATAAGCATTTAAAATAACAAATAAAATAATGAATAAAATACTGAATTAAAAAATTAATTTCCCCATAACTATTTTTTTGTCAGCAGTTACTAAATGATAGTATAATTCTTTCAGGTCCATTACCAAAGACATCCCAGGACTTTTGGCGCATGGTCTGGGAGCAGCGTTGTTTAGTTATAGTTATGACGACGCGCGTGATGGAGCGCGGACGTGTTAAATGCGGCCAGTACTGGGAGCCGACTGAAGATAGTTCCTTAGAGTTTGGCAACTACCATGTGCGAACAATTACCGTTGAATGCAACGAGGACTACACGGTGGCCTCGTTGGAGTTGAGAAACATAAAGGTTAGTATTGATTACTTTTCAATACCGAAATAGAGGGAAATAATATTGATTTTTATTTTAGACTGACGAAATTCGCAATGTCTCGCATTGGCAGTTCACCAGTTGGCCAGACTATGGTGTTCCCAGCTCGGCCATGGCCATGCTGAATTTCCTGCAAAAGGTTCGCGACAAGCAGGCGGAACTAGTCCACGCCCTAGGCGACACATGGACGGGTCATCCGCGCGGTCCTCCCATTGTTGTGCACTGCAGTGCTGGAATCGGACGGACAGGTATGTTGTCATCTGTTTACATTTCTATAAATAAATAAAAAAAACTAACTATTGAATTTCCCACAGGGACATTCATCACCCTGGACATTTGCATATCGCGGCTGGAGGATGTGGGCACGGCGGATATACGGGGAACCGTGGAGAAGATTCGTTCGCAGCGCGCCTACTCAATCCAAATGCCCGATCAGTATGTGTTTTGCCACCTGGCGTTAATCGAGTACGCCTATTCGCGAGGAATGTTGCAGAGCGTGGACTTGGCTGGGTTCGATGAGCGGGAACCCGATTCAGAGTAGAGGAGGATATGATGGCTCCATTAACCCCTTCAACCACACACACACACATGCATCCTAGGGGATGCAACAACTTGTATACAGAATAATTTTACGTTTTTACATTTGCAAATTGAACTTTGTAACCTTTTTTGTACTAGATGTTCGTCCTGATATGATATGATACGATATATGATACAATATATATAAATATATATATATATATGAGAGA
>JAJJHT010015723.1:632924-668066 GCA_021223865.1 Drosophila pandora | reverse complement strand
AAAATAAATATATGTATTTATATATTTATATATATAAATATTATTTAAATTAAATTTAAACTAAATAAAAAACAATTAGCTAAAAATAAAGAGAGAAGAAACCCGAAAACAGGCAAGCAAACAAAGCAAGTCAGAATCAAAGAAATTATTGGCCTGGCCCTCTTTCCCCCACGGTTAAATAGGCGAAAGTACAACGAACTTGGATTCGGACATGGATTCGGAGGCTCTACGGCAGAAATAATTATGAAAACCGTCCGGAACGACGCGGGAAAACGTGAAGAAGAAAAGGCAACGGAAAAGGAAGGAAACCCCAATTTTTGTGCATTTCTCTAGCTCAGCAATAACTGAATAACTGAATAAAGAACGAATAACGACAAAAAATCAGCTGCAATTTTCCTAGCAAAATTCGGCTGTAACCGGAGCAGCAGCAGCAGCAGCCACAAGCAGCCAACTAGTTACATAACTTATATAGAATATGTCTTGAAAATCAACATAACAATATATAGAAGTATGTATATCAAATATATATATATAAAGCAGAAGAAATCAGATTTAAGAATTGTTCAATGTTGTTGCATACAGAAATAGCCCAGAGGAGGAACACATACATCTTTTTGTAGAATCAACTTTTGCCGCCACCACAGCCACCTTTTTTTGGGCTACAATATCTCTCTCTTCCAAAGGCTGCAGAACATAAGAACCCTCAAAGCTGTTGAACATTTTTCCCCCAATTAGTTTCCTTCGTTTCTGACCATTTTCTATTTTATATACATAGCATAGAGACTAATAAATAGAAGGGAAATTTGTAGTGAATTTGAATATGTTACCAACTAACGATAGAGGGAAATGCAAGTAATAACAGAAAAAAAAAAAATAGAAATCTAACAATGCCTTCTTTCCTACAAAACACTTTGCATATTGCCAAGCGAATCTAAAGCGGAATAATCTTAATGAAAATTAATAAACAAACAAAAAAAAACATAAAACTAAATATTTTGTATTACCTTTTTTTATTAAATAAGAAAAAAAAAAACCTACATATAAAAAATTAGTTGTTGTGTGTAGCAAGATAAACAAAAACAAAAGTCAAGTAAAATGGCAGCTTTTTCGAAACTAACAACTGAACGAAAAACCTAAAACGAAATATTTAAATGTAATTTAAACGTGTATTTAATGACGGACGGAATGGAATGCATTTTCTTTGTGCATATTTGCGAAAGTATTACCAAGATTTACAATATATATACATTTAAATCAAATGAAACGGATCAGATATAATTATTTCTTTTTTTTTGTGTTTTTTTTGTCTCATGTACGACTGTAAAGATATTTAAATATATAGTATATAGAATTTTTGTTGCGAATTTAAAGAGTTGGCCGCACATCTTCCATAAGCACAGACAACAGCCACACACACCCCCAACCACACACACACATTTTCACAAACGTATATCATTAGAATTGTAAAAGCTGTGATCGTACCCGAAAGAAAGTTAAAAAGGCGGAAGCGGCAGCGGAAGTGAAAGCGGAAGCCACTAAATAATTGAAAATTAAAAGCCACAGATTCTTCAAGCACACTAACACACACACGGAAACACACGCATTATAGCCGCCACTCAGAGAAATCAGATGGGAGTTAATATTTCCAAAAATAAAATAATAAATAATATAGACTACTCGCCACAGAACAATTTTCAATTCTTTCAAAGGCCTTCAAGAAACCTTAAAAAGTTGCACACATATTGCATTAAAATATCCAACTCTCACAAGGAAACAAAAAAAATATTAATGGATGCTCTATTTTTGTATAGCTTGAGACAAAAAAAAAATAAAAATCATACTGCATAAAAAAAATGAAATATGATCGTAAATATTTTTTGTAGAACTCCACGGCGGAAGCCACGGAGTGAGGATGAAAGAATTTATTTAAAACACACCTGTACGAAATAAAAAAAAAATATTAGCAAAATTTCTTCAAGTGTAATGTAAAATTAGCTAGAGTTACATGAAAAAAAACAAAGATGTTCTTTTATTTGCGTGAAGCGAGAAAATAGAATGTAAAGTAACGAATGTCCTTAGAAATGTTGCATGTGTCACAGGATGCTTTCAGAAAGCTTTGCTGCGCACAACGTAATACCCACTTATACCACTAACATAGATCCACTAAACCAGATCGATCAATGCAGCCCACCCCTAATCACGATTATTATCGATTATCGATTACCGATTACCGATTAGACCTATCATCCAAGTAGTCCTCTAAGCCTTTAAAAATCGGATAAACGCTACCATTCTCAGTCGCTACAATTTCTTACGTAATTGCCTGCTGCGAATTTTTTATAGAAAAACATTAATTATATCGAATCAGAGGTACCACTGTACATAGAGAGGGTAATTCCACATCCAAGACAGTCCAAGATCCACGATCCACGTAACCCACATCCAGAGAAATCTTAGCCTAGAGAAATGATCGCGTAATACGTAAGGCATTATTGTACGAAAACGTAACGAAAATCGAGAATCCAAAAAGCCAGAAAAAGATCTAAACGCAAATTGCATTTTGCAGATTAAAAAATAACACAAAAAAGAATAGTAAGAACAAAATAAAAATAATGAAAATTGTGGATAAAAATATACAGAAAACTAAACCGAAATGTGAGTGTATTTTATTATGGAGGGAATTTTTGAAGAGGTGAGTTTATGAATATAAAATTTATTACAAATTGAAGTGAAAAAGTTCAAGTATACTTACGGCAAAAAGTATGCCACACTTTTTTTTAGTACTAACCTTTACGTTATACGTAATGTGTTTGAAAACGTTACGGAATCTGAAATCTTTTGAATTACGACGCAATTTTTGTTGCTTTCGAAGTAAAAGGCTCACATTTATTTGTTTATAATTATAGTTAATTTGTTCATAAATACACGCACATTTATAATTCATTAAAACAATCTTCGTTATCAGTAATAAGTAGTTCAAAAAGCGTTTTCCTGCCATCTCTCTCTATATCGGAGACTCTGTCGGCGTCCGTCTCTGTCTTTTTCCATGTCTCTCTCTCTTTCTATCTCTTCCTTGCTGTCTCTTTCTAGCCAGTTGTATACACATTCCGTAATTTATTTAACTAATGCCAAAAAATACAGTTAAATGTAAAGAAATCACCATTTATATATCGCTTTCGTTACCATTAACTTTACTTTTCATTAATATTTGGATTTAATTACTTTAGCTACTTTTTTGTTTGTATTTAATTGTATTTAATTTGTATGTGGTTGCATTAAATATTAATAATAATAATCAATGTTAATCTTCGAGTTGTAGGCGTCGAGAGAACCAATAAAGCCGAAGCAACGCACTGGACCAATTTGCGGCAAATCAGCAGCCAATTCGTGTATATATAATATACTATATAATGTACTAATAGATCTAGATCCGATTGGATGTTCCATATAGACGCCCTGTCCTCTGGCTCTTGGTCTGCGAATGGCAACTCCATCAAGTAGGATTGAATTGTAAATTCAAAAACGATTTACTTTTTTTTCAATTACATATTTTTTTTAGTTTTTTTTTTTGTGGAGAGTGGAAATGTTTCAAATATATATATTTTATATATTATAACTATAAATATATAATAACTGGACATCGGGAGGGGAATGCTCTAGGAATTTTCTAGGGAGTGCTCAAGTTTCGGAATTCGAGTTTAAAGCTAAAGACAACATTACAAGCTATTTAAGTATTGGCGTAGAGTGGCGAAGTCTTCCCATCGATTCTCAATCTCTGTCGCAAAGTATCTTCCACTTTGCAATTATTTCTCTCTGTGTACGTCTTAGGACTAATGACTGGCGTTGTTGCTGTTCTTCTAATACGGTAACCCTTGAGGTAAAAACATCATCCATTCCGGGGAATGGCCAAAAAAAAGACAAAAGGCAAAGGCAAAAAGTGTCTACTAACTAGGGGGGGGATTCGTGCCTAAAGTAGCAAGTCTTTCTATGGCTAGGAATTTGCATCTCTTCTTCATTGTTGTATCATCTATAAGGGGGGAGGACGGGGAGCCTACGTATCATAATTTATAAATAACTACATTACTAGCTGGCGTCTGGCTTCCAAATCTCTGGATATTCAAAAGATTTAAGGAGTTCGAAACTGTTCAAGAGAGTCTAGGAATTGAAGGCTAGACTTTTTTTTATAAAATATTACTCCAGTTCTTGGCTTCAAAGAAGAGCTTCAAACGATTAGATCTTCAGAATAAAAGTTCAATAAAAAAGAATTATAATAATATTCATTTTGAAGAAAATTTAGAACATTGTTTGCAAGTTTGTTTCTTTTTTTAAGGAAATTGGGAAATTGGGAAATTAAAGTACCAAAGTCCCTAAATAGAAATCCTGAAGAGAAAGTTTTTTTTTTTTTTTTAAACCAAGTTTTAGGCTTTTGCGATGAAGAGAGGACCTTAAAGTCTAACAAGTCTCCATGAAAAAATTTGAAAAAATAAAAAGTATATATTCACATACTCAAAAAAATTGGTTTTTTAACTAAGAAAAAATAATATTCAAAATTTTAGAACTATTTTCATTAGAAAAAATCCATTCATATTGAGAATTCTTTTCAGTTTCCTAATTTAAAAATATTTACGTTATGAAATACTATTATTTTTGTTAAAATATTCTTCAAAAACTAAATTCTTAGTTCTCAAAAAATAAATACTGGTTTTTTTCTTTAATTCGAAAATGAATTAGAAAATGTGTTTAAAATTTAAATGTAATATTTAGAAAACTTTTGGCAATTTATCGGCAGGGTAAATAAAAAGTACTTCAGCAGGGAAATTTGAGGAATTTTGAACCCACCCTCGAGGACTTGAACCCAAAAACTGATTCCAACAAAAATATATTGTTTTTGAAACATTAAGCTATTTAAAAAAATAATATACTACTGCTAGTAACCAGTTTTGGGTCTGAGAGTCTTCAAAATTATCTTCTTCATGTGGTTAGTTTTGAATTTAAATTTTGAAATGTTAAAAAAAATAAAACCAAATATAAAAACTTCAACTTACTTGGGTTACAGCTACTATAATCCCAAAAAGTATTTCTATCGTAGAGTGTTATTTTCTTGATTCTTGACTCTTGACTCTTCTGTAGACTCTGCTTACTTTTCTGCAAACTCTCGCCTTCAGTAGCCGCTTCTGCAGCTCTCGTTCTTCGATTCTTCTCAGAGACTGCTCTCGACACTCTCTTCTACCACTTCGGAATAGACCCAGAGACTGTGGCCTGCTCCCAGCCGGGGCGGGGGGCACTAAACTAGCCTTACACAATTACAAAAAACATCTAAAATCGAAAGTAAAGCGCTTCAGGTGCATGTCATAGGTGTTTGGTGTGTTCTGTTTTTGTTTTTGTTTTTTTGGTGCAACATAAGGAGGCGTTGGCAGCGGCGACGGCGGTGCTATATCACGTGACTACTCGATACCAAACGTATTCGTCTCCTCGACGGCCAGCAGGAGCTTCTCGTAGAGCAGCTCCGGCGTCGGATACGGCGGCAGATCCAGCCGATTGAAGCAGGTGTGGGCCCGGGGCAGGGCGTTCGGCTTGCCCCACTTCTCGATGCAGAATCGCCTCGGTCCAGTGGAGCCCCTCAAGGCGGAGAAGCCCTCATACGGAATGCTGGAGGTGCCGGTGACGAACTGCAGCAGTCGGAGGCGCTGTTCGTTGCTGAAGCGCTCGATCACCTGCCAGAACCACACGATCACCTGGTGGTTGTCGTGATACCCGGATCGGTACTCGGTGTTTAGGCGCCAGTCGTTGGTGTCGATCTCGGCGGTGCCGGCGATCACCAGCTCCAGTTCCCGGGCATCGAAGACGGAGACCAGCCGGGAGTCGACCACCTCGTAGAAGCCCCGGACCAGGGACTCGGTCTGCTCCTGGACGCCGCGCTCCAGCCGCCACTTGATCATCCGCTCCAGGTACTCCTTCTTGTTCTTCTCGTTGACGATCATGTTCTTGCCGCCGGGCTTCAGCTCCCGCTCCACAATCCGGCCCAGCAGCTCCTCGGTGACGCAGAACGTGAGGCCGAGATCCACGCCGCTGCCGATGTCGTTGTCGCGGATCCACTGCAGCGACTGATGGAACTCGTTGTCCAGCGACTCCAGATCGCTGAGCGCCACCGGCAGGCGGAGCAGGGCCTTGTAGAAGGGCCGGGTGAAGAAGGCGTCCAGCAGGTACTGGTGGACCAGGGCCAGGCCCAGGACCCGCCCGCTGAACCGGAACCAGTCGTGGCAGTTGTCCACGAACGCCGACAGCGGCGACACCTGCACCGTGTACGTGTCGTTGGCGGAGTACTCGAACAGGCCGTAGTACGGGTTGAACAGCTCCCGGGAGAGCAGGAAGAAGAACTCCCGCGACGGTCCGCCGTAGTCCAGGCCCTCCTCCGTGTCCCACAGCACGGCCAGGCGACCGCGCTGCAGGTCCTTCTTGTTGGCGGACATGATCCGCCGGAAGGCGTCCTCCAGCAAGTGGCTTCGTCGGATGTGGAGCCTGTGGTAAGAAATTATTTAACATTTTTTCTTTCTTTTTTCTATACTAATTTTTATGGACAATTTTGAGTTGGGGAATATTTTGAAAAAATGATTAGAAACATCAGATTTTGATCCAGAATGGCGGGGAATTCTTCTGCGAGTCAATAGAGGTGCTCTGTTTTGGAATCGGATGCCTTTTGGCAGAGATATAGACTTCGCTGGCATTCCCAGTATTTTCAGAGGGAGCCTGAAAACAAAAAAGTCCCAAAATATTCTAGGCCCGGATTTTGATGCTGAATGGGGGGAAATACTTTAACGAATCATTTAAGGTGCTCCCCTAGGGTATTGGATGCCTTTTGGCCGAAATATACGCTTTGTTGGCTTTCCCAGTATTTTTGCAAGAAAACTCTGAAAGGTCCCAAAAAAGTCCCAAAATATTCTGGGCCTAAATTTAGTTGCAGAATAATAGGATATACTTCTACGAACTATCCGGGGTGCTCCCTTTAATAAATGGATGCCTAATGGTCGAAATACAGGCATCTCTGGCACTTTCAGGTTGTTCCAAAAAGTAAACAAAAGATCTAAAAAGATCTAAAAATAATGGCTTCTCAGATTTTAATGCAAACTGATGGGGAATAATTTTGAGAGTCGTCTGAGGTGCTCCCCTAGGGTATTGGATGCCTTTTGGCCGAAATAAAGCCTTTGCTGGCTTTCCCAGTATTTTCGCAGGGGACCTCCAAAAGGTCCCAAAATATTCTGGGCCTAGATTTAGATGCAGAATAATAGGATATACTGCTACAAATTATTTGAAATACTCCCCTTAAGAAATGGATGCCTATTGGCCGAAATACAGGTTTCCCTGGCACTCTCTAAGTGTTTCAAAAAGTAAACAAAAGATCTAAAAAGTAATTTCTTTTCAGATTTTGATATAAACTGATGGGGAATACTTATAGTAATCATTTGAGGTGCGCCCTTACGGTAATTATTGCCAATTGGTCGAAATACAGGCGTCCTTAGCACTCCCAGTATTTTCCGACGGAGCCTCCAAAAGGTAAACAAAAAAGTCCCAAAATATTTAGTTTTTGGATTTTGTTGTAGAATGGTGGGAAATACTTCTACGAATCATTTAAGGTGCTCCAATAGGGTAATGGATGCCTATTGGCCGAAATTGGGGACCTCCAGTATGTAAACAAAAAATGTCCCAAATATTTTGTTTTTTGATTTCGCTGTAGAATGGTGGAAAATACTTCTAGAAATACTTGGAAGTGCTCCCTTTCCGAAATATATGTCTAGTGGCCGAAATACAGGCATCCCCAGCACTCCCAGTATTTTTAAAGAAAGCCTCAGAAAGTAAACAAAAAAGTCCCAAAAATATCCCTTTCCCTGATAATAAGAATAGCTACTAATTCGATCTACTAATCAAGGTAATTTGTTGGAAATCGGACAATTAATAAAAAAAGCAAGTTTTTAGACCTCCAAATAAAAAAAAGGAATAAAATAAAAAATAAAACTAAAAATTGTCCATAAATTGTTGGAAAAAACTTACTTGAGCTTGTGGGGCCCCTGGCCGTATCCCTTGGACTCCAGTTTGCGGTAGAAGCTGCGCAGCTTGGCCTCGAAGTCCCGCCGGAAGGGAGGCGGCGCCCGCTGCGGCATCCGGGAGCTGAGCACCGGCGAGCCCTGGGGACTGCGCTCCTCGATGGGGACGTAGCTCATGATCTCCTGCTCGAACAGGCTGCGAAAGATAATGAAAAAGTGGGGAATTAGTAGAGAGATTAATTGCAGGGGAGGGGGAGGGAGGGAGGCTAATAAATCTAACTAGAGAGGCTATCGGGTATCGCTAAGCCGGCAATTGATTAGCCTCCAAAGGACACCGATCCGATATTGGATGTGAGATAAATAGTTTCCGGACTTTGGCACTGTCACTGTTGGTGTTTAATATCTGATATTTGTGGCGATATTGGTTGGAAAGTGTTCCCCATTCCAATTAGCTCCAACAGATTACTGGCCAGAAACCCGATACGAGAGATACTCTCCAGCCAAGAACGAAATCAATTGCAAACACTTGCTTTTCAGTTCAAATTATTGCATCAGAGAACCAGAACGAAGCTGCAGCTGCCTCGGGGAGTGACGTGTCTAGAGTCTAGAATCTATAGTCTAGTGAGAAGAATCATATAGTATGCAGAAGACGATTCTTCGGAGATGAAATCAGACTTGTCCGGGGGGTCAGGGGCCAAGTGGTTTGTCACAGATATTCATGCGAGCCTTGAAGTCCAGAATTCCAGAGGCCTTTTGGCCTTTTGGAATACGGTCGCTTGGAGAAGGCTTGCAGTGTCTTTCTTCCGCCACGCCCTCTTTGCAGTTAGCAGGCGGAAGAATTGTTCGATTTCCAATCGATTACCGATCGGCCTTCGATTAAATCACAAAAAAAAAGAAAAAAATACAATGGCTTGGAGAATATTTCCCTCCAAACACTAACCAACTAATTGGGTTCTAAGTTTTTCTTAGTTAGTTACTCCGCAAATTGCCTCTTGCCTTTGTTTTTGTTATTATTTTTGATTATTATTATTTTTTAGAGTGCTGGCGATTTGGCCTTCAACTTGAAATTGAAAATTGGCCAATTAATAACGCAAATTATGGCGGTCGACCGCATTTCAGAAGGTGGGGGGCTAAATATTATTTCTCTTTTTATTTTATTTTGAAATTGGAAAGGAGGAGAAGGCGGAGGGGGGGTGTGTCTCACCACCAATAGTGACAACAGTTTTGCGGCCAATTATCGCTTCGGAAGTGACTAATTCCCGAATTAGAGCTCTACATTATATTATTCCCCCCCTTTTTTTTTTTGGTAATTTTTTATGAAAATTAAAACTGATCAACTAATTAATGCTTACAGTCTACCCGGGAAGTAGCACCACATATCGTGTCAAATTACTTTCCATTTTTTACAAAACAGGAAGCCACAATTAACGAAATTTAAAAATGCAAAAAAAGAGAGGCTATTTTCGATCGAAAATACGGCGAAGGCGAAGTGCCTTCTGGGTGTCATCATCAGCGCCCACAATTTAATATTTTAACAAAGAACTCGTGTTATTGTATCGCTCGGAAAGTGGGCTTGTCCGCAACGGACAAGCGGACAGGCGGACAGCGGACAAGTGCAAGTAATCGGTCTAGACTCTAGACCGTATAACCCCCCATGGGTCACTGACTCTCTCGGCTTTGGTCACTTTTTCCACAAAAGTGCGGAAATAGGACTGGGAGCTGGGAGCTGATAAAGGCCATTGAAGACTAAGGAATTTCATAATTCTGGAAAGAGTAGAGAAGCTTTTCTTCTAAAATATTAGAGATAAAAAGTAAGGGAAATTTTAAGCCTTTTTCTTCCAAAAATTTCAACAATTTTAAGAATTTATTCGCCAACAAATCTGTCATGATATCACATTTCGAACAAAAACCAAAATAAAAACAGGGAGGAGCACTTTTTTATGCTGGTATTTGGTAATAAAAAAAAAAACAAGAATTGAACGGAGGAGGCAGGAGGCAGGAGGCGGAGGCGACTCACGTACTTCTCCCACATGTGGAAGGTGTAGACGAACTTGGAGAAGAGGCCCATGGCTGGGCTTCCTGGCCTGGGATTGGATCTGAGCTGTGGCTTTGGATCTGGGTTGTAAATCCCAAATGGATTCTCAATTAGCGACGCACTAAATCGCTCGAAAAAAATAAAAACAAAAAAAAACTACACAAGCACACGCCGAAAATCGACAAAAAAAAAAACAAATAATATTTTTGGTAAAATTCAATTCCCAATCGGACAAAAGCAGGCGGGCGACTGATTCTGGGGGGTTCTCCACTCCGGAGTCCGGACGACTCCCCAGTGCAGCGCCATTACCTGCAGTGCGAGTGACAGAGAGAGAGAGCGAGAGCGGTAGCTGGGCCGGGGTGAGGGTGGCAAGCGAGATAGCACGATAAGAGCGATAAGAAAAGTCTGATAATGGAGCCTTAACCCATTTAGGGCTCTACTTTCGGGGGGATTTGGATATGGAACAGGGTGGGTTATTCAAAAAGTGCATTTAATATAACTATATACTTCTATAAGTAACTATATATAACTACTATATGTATATATAACCTACTTTTTTGAATATTTATTTTTAATACTTCCCTTACTATTCAATTTCTTTACTATTTCTACTAATTTAATTAAAGAACGTAATAAAATTCCCCTAAAAATCCCCTCTCTAGACTAATAATAATCAAAAATTCCTCTTCATAATTTTAATTATTTCAAAACCAAAAACTAATCAATAATAAAAGAAATACCCCACCCTACCCCTTTAGGCCACTGAAATCTAATCCAAAATCGTAACATTTAGTTACAAAATCGATCAGTTTACAAATCAAGAGCCACTTGGCCCAAAAACAAGTCATAAAATCAAAAAAATACAAGCAACAAAGCAGGCACTTGAAGAAACAGATCCTTGGTCTAGAACAGGGGTGCCCAAGCACTGCTTATGACAGAGCAAATTCCAATACCTATGCACAAAAGCACAAATACATATGAGCGATAGTTTTTTTTTTTTTTCTATCGTATCACTGAAAAAAATTTTTGTAACATTTTCAACAGAAAAAAAAAAAAAAATTATTTCGGATAATTGAGAATTAATTTTAGGATTATAATTATTTTCAATATGCTCAATTATTTTTCGAATTTTTTTTACTGCGCTTCCATATCGGCTTGTGACGCAGATACTTTAGCATAGCATTTAATAAAATGCCTTTCCAAATTAATTTTTTTGTTTCCGCTTATTATTATATTACATATAATACATTGCTGCTCGCAAAGAAAATTTTCGGCAAAGAAAAAATGCATCGTTCCACAGTCAACCATTCTGTCCAAAACCACAACAAGAAGTGATTTTTTGCAGTGAAAAGTTTTCGGCAATCCAACAACAAAATGCCAGAAAAGTGTTGAAACTGTTTAAGTGTTATTAAACTACGAAAAATTGTTATTGTAATTTGCCTTGCCTATGCTGGGAGCAGCACACGTATATGACTTTGCTCTACCCATATGACAGAGCAATCCAACAACAAAGGAGGAACGAGAGCAATGGGACTGGGCATCCCTGGTCTAGAATATCCCAAAATATTATCCCAAAAATATTCCAAATCGGAAACTTGATCCAAAAACTAGAGAAATAGAGGAAAAGGGCCAGATTCCCACACAAATTACAAAGTAGGAATCTAAGCAAAGTGTCTACTTGGCATTCCTCTGGCATTCCGGATGGATCCGGAGCAGCCTCCTCCGGGAGGCCAGGAGGAGTCGTGGGAATGGAAGGGGATGCCCCGAGTGCAACTCGATCTCCATCTCCGCTGCTTGGGATGCACCAGCACGTAGTGGCGAGTGGATGCAGAAAAGTGCAGTGCCCGCAGTGGAAGCTCCTCCTCCTCCTCCCCCCCCCAGATGGTAAACAAAAATCGGATGCAGTTCGGGGACAGGACAGGATGTGATCTCGTTTTCGCAACCCCAGCACTTCTTTCGATGGGAATTTTTAGTTTTTTTTTTTAAGGGAAGTGAATGGGAAACGGGAGATGTGCTGGCACAGATGCATTGTTTGTGGGGATTCGAAGAGGTTTACTAGGAAATTGGTGGCATTTTTGAAATAGATCCAGACCTAATAGATCATAGATCATCTACCAGGGGATATTTGTGTTTTTCTGTGGGATTTATTTAAAAATTATATAGTTTTTATGATAAGTTGATTGAAAATATTTAAAATTAAATCAGTCTATTTTAGTTATTTAGATTTCTTACTTGGAGAACCCCTTTAAAAGGATTATTCTGTTTATTTCAGAGTAAAACATATTATTTATAAAATATAATATTTTGTATATTATTTTTTTAAAATTATATTTTCTTTTATAAAATAATACCTTGAAGTCTCATACTTTTCTTTAATCAGTTTCCCAACAAGGAAAGTTTAGAAATGGATGTATATTTTGGTATATTTATTTTAAATTTGTTTTTTAATACTTTCTGTCTCTTGGTTTGTTTATTTAAAATTTATTAGCAATCACCTAAACTTTTCCAAATAAAATAGATTGTTTATTTCCCCCCAAATTCCCCGCCCTAGTAGGTCCTTGGTTGTTGGCCCAACACCTCCTGATAACACCAACCAACGAAAACAAAACAGTCCCTGGCTAAAAAATATGATTCAAATGTAATTTACATTGCAAATAAAACCAACAGCAAACAAGTCGATGACTAAACAAGGTCTTGGACTGGCAGGGCCCACAATTTAGGGGGATTTTCTCAACTAATTAGGGGATTTCTTGTCCAAAAACCTGCCAGATTGAGAGGTCCAGGGATCGGGAGTACTTACACGGCCCACACAATGTAGGCAGCCTTCGAAAGAAAGCCCATGTCGCGGTGCGAGAAGCCAGGGATTTGAGAACCAAATAGTTGATCATCACTAAGATCCACAGATCTCTTAAGTTTCTTTTTTTTATTTTTTTTTGTCAAAGTTATAACTTTAATAAAAACTCAATATTTTATTTAATTTTTAAGAAATAACGGTCTACGCGCTCCGGGTGTCGAAATGCTTCTGCTTCTTTGAATAGAAGCGCTCTGGGCTTTGCTCGAAAAAAATAACAAAAAATGAAAACACAAAAAACGAAACGAAGTAGAAGCGAACGGAACGGAACGGAACCGGCGGAGTTTGCAGATAAAAAAATATATATTTCATATAATATTTATAATAAAAATAATAATATTGTGACGGAGGGCAGGACTCTCCCCAGTACTATTTAGTTGAGTTTTATGACCCGGACCCGGCGACTTATGCTTCTCTGCTACTCGATTGTCCGACCGCCGATTGCAGAATGCCTGCGCTCGTCTAGCCGCCTCGCCGATAAATATGAAATCAATTTGGGCGGCAGCACAAATTATTTAATTATTCGCCTGGTTTTGGTTTCTATTCGTTCTGTTTCTGTTTCGGTTTTTTCGGTTTTTCGATTTTATTTTTTTTGGCTTTTTCTTTTTTTATTATTATTTTTGTTTATTTTTTTGTTTTTTACTCTTATACTGTTATTTTCTATTTCACTTTTTTGTGCAAGACGATCGACAGTGGCAGTGGCAGTGGTAGTGCAACTGACTCCTCCGCCGCACCCTGGGTCACAGAGCCGAGCTGGTTAATCATTAGAGGGTCAACCCACAGTGGGCTTTAATCGGACAATATTTTGATGAAAAAAATGTGAGCTTTTTTACTTTATTCCTTAATGAGATAGGTCTTTAAAATATTATTTTACTTTACTTTACTTTACTTTACTTTAAAAAAAAAAGTTTTTTAGGGAAAATTTTTAAAAAATAATGATTTAAAAGAAATAAGTAACAAGAATAAGAATTTGAAAATAACAGTTTTTGGGGGAACATTTTGAAAATAAAAATATTGATAAAAACTTTTTGTAAAGGGGTTTTTTTTTATCCCAAACACACAAAAAAATGTAAAAAGTCAATGTAAAAATCAACATTTTTAATTTTGAGACCAATTATAGCAAAAATTTTTATCGAAAGAAAGAAAATTTTCAAAATTAAATAAAATAGGGAAAAATATGCATTAAAAATCATTTTTAAACCCGTTTTCCAACAACTCGTCACACTGTGCAGTGTCAACTGTTGACGGCATGACTTTGGATACGGATTCGGGTTGGAAATCGCTATGGGAATCGTTTTGAGAATCGTATTCGGATTCCGATTCGGGATCTCCCCTCCCATGCTGCCCCCAGCTCCCCAGCTCCCATTGAGTCACCCCACGAGGAGTGCACTCGGGAGATGGCACTTCGGCGGGTGACTGTGTGACTCTGTGACTGGGCTCTGTTCGCTCATGACTATAATTGTTCGCTCATCGCCCAAGGCGGTGGTCGTCGGGCCTACCACCCCCAACCCCTAGGCTCTGACCACGACCACGACCACGCCCACACATTTAGCACGCCCCAAAACGGAAGCCAAGCCATAAAAACAAAAATAAAACAAAAAAAATAAAAACAAACGCCGGTCACTGTCTCTACTCATGACTCCAGCACAGTTTCAGTTTCAGTTTCATTTTCATTTCAGAGTTTTGTTTTTGAGCCTCCGGCTTCACTTTCAGAGCTCCAATGTCCCCATCGAACTGCACGCATGCGCAGCCCAGCCCAGTGCCCAGTAGCCGCCCCAAAACCGAAAACCGAAAACCCAATGAACTGAAACTGAAAAAAAAAAAAAATAGAAACAAAACAAAAAAACATAAAAAAAACATTCCCTTCGACGGTTCAAATTTAAACGGCAAACAGCAGTTGGCCCCAAACTTCAACGCCAACTTCCCGCAAATTACTGTTTTGAGTTTGAAACGAATACTTAGATGCTCTTAATTTTATTTTTAAAATATATAGCATGTATATATCTTATTTTAAAACGAAATTAAGAATTTTTTGGTTCTAAGTTTTCTTTTAAAAAGTTTAAAGGTTTTAGAACACATTTCTTATATTTTTAGGTGTTTTTAGAACACCGTATTATAATTATAGTTTTTAGATAAAAATTATATATTTTTTAGATGTTTTTTAGAACATTTTTTAGAACTAAAAACAGGCGTTTTTGAAAAAAAAAATTGAACTGTTGACCTATTTTTATTTTAGGTTGAATTATGAAATATTTTTAGTTATAAGAAAAGGAGACATTTTTATGTTTCAAAATTTTGTTTTTTAGCACGTTGTAGAGCGACTAAAAATTTAAGTTAAAAACTGAATGAAAGTGTAAAAATTGTTGGTCAAATATTTTTTATAATTTATTATTATTCATCATACTTTTCAAAACTCCTAATAATTTAGTTCTTTTGCGACTTCATTCTTGTTCATTTAGTTCAAAATAATATCCAAACCTTCTAAATAACAATAGCTACTAAATAGTAACTACTAAGTTAACTAATAAATACTAGTAACTAATAAAATCCTCCAGCAAACCCAATGACCTAAGAACCATACCCCTAAAAACAAAAGTAAACTCCCAAGTAAACTGAAAACTTGTCAACGCTTCAGCGACGAAGCGACAAAGTTCAATGATAATTCCCTTCCATTCCGGCGGGGGTGCCGATGATAATGATGATTATGATTATGATAATGATGATATGTTCCCCCCCTCTATAGAGATATAGATGACGACACTGGCACACCCCCTTAAAGGAGGAGTTCTTCTATTTTTGCCCACTTTTTCTTCTTTATTTTTGGCCATAAATTATGCTTCGTTTTGGAATTGGGTTAAAACCGAGTGCCTCCGACTCCGACTCCGACTGGGACTCAGTCTTAGGGATTAGTGGAGAGGAGAAGAGAGCCCTCGGAATACTTGCAATATTCTCATATTTATGTGGCAGCTGTTCGAGCTTCTCGGGGCGTAGCACTCGCCACCGAAAAAAAGCCATAAATAGCCTCTATTCTTACTCCCCCAAGACCTCTATTTTTGTTCGCAGGTAGTTCCACAATATTTAACCCATTGGCGATTGGCGAAATTTGAATACTACTTGAGAAAATAATCATCAAGTGCATGGGTAAACTTTCCAGCGAGTGTTTACTTTCCGGCCAACTTATTAATGGCTCACTGAGGCGGAAAAGTGGGGGGGGTCCATGAGTAATGACCGAGTGGAGCTGGTCTGGCGGCGTGACCTAATCCTCTGCCATCCTCCTGCCATCCAATCCGATCCGACCCGATCCGATCCGGAGTTGTGCAATAACCCCCCAGTTATCGCCAGCTTCTGTCACTCAGAAGTGGTGATCAGTGATCGGGAATTTCGTAAATCACCTTATGAGTCTAGACTCCAGGTTCAGAAAACTTTAAAAGCCATTAGGCTTTGGGTATTAGGAGGTTCTCTAATAAATTAGAGGAAATTATCATAAAGTGCCAGGGGAAAGGGGGAAATAATCAAGAATCTAGCAGAAAAAAAAGCTAAAATATAAATTGACAAAATTTGAGCTAAAAGATAAAATATATATTTATAGATCATTTGTTAATGATTTTTAGATCACATTTCATCACATCAAACAATTTACATGATTCAATGTGATGAAAATATGATCTAAAAACCTTTTTAATATGATCTAAAAACATTAAAATATGATCTAAAAAGCTAAAATCCAAATGAAATATATTTAAAATGGATTCTATATCTTATTTATTTTATTTATACCATTTACCATTATTATAGTATTAATATTATAGTTTTTAAAAACTTTTTATACCATTAGAACCGATTTTAATATTTTTATTTGAAAATGCTTGAAATTGTAGATAAAGAGATATGTACTATGATACTATGAGATATGTAGATAGATAAGAGAACTTTGTAGTTAAAAAAACAAAGGTTCAATATCAATAAGAAGTATTTAAATACCAAAAAAATGTCAAATATATACTCTTATTACTGCTATTCTACTAAAATACTATTATATAAATATAGATAGGCTATTTAATTATCATCCTACCATCCTATTTTACCCTATTTAATAATAAATACTAATCTGGATGATTTCAGAAAATATAGATCCCCAAGCCAAGCCATCAAGGCTGTAAAAAATTAAATAATACTTCCCATAAAAATCGCGATTCTCAATTCAAAACTAAACTTTCATTTTCAATAGCAGACTCTTGAAAAAAAAACAAACAATCTATGAGAGAATCCCCCGAACGGGAAATGAGAAAACGTTTATAATTGAAATTTACGAGATCAAGATCGATAGGATATATACTATATACTATACTATATAGTATAAGAACCGAGTAGACTTGGAGTTACTTCCTCTCCTGCGGTTAATGACCAAAAAACACAGCAAGTCCAATGAAAAAAACTCCCACGGCTCATTTTGTTTGAAATAAGCAATGAAGCGGGACATTTTGGCTAATTGAAGTGCAATTAAATGGCTCAATCGCTATTGACGGAATTGGGATTGAAATTGGTATTGAAATCGGTGTTTCAGATTTTCTGACAGGCCACAATAGAGATAGAGATAGAGCGACTTGTCAAGATTGGGGATTAAGATTAAAAGTGGTGCTTTGAGAGTTTGGAGGCTTTTCAAAATAAAATGCATGAGCTGCAGTTCCTCGATACTTGCCGCCAATTAGGCAATCTAGCCTTGCTGCGAACCCACTTGGTTGGAGTTGGAGGTGTTTGCTGCTTCGGTTCCAGCGACCTTCGCCACAATTTTCAAAAGCAATTAGACACATTAACGTGTTGCGGGGCACTCAAGCAGGACCGCTGCCAAATCGATCCAAGCCAGCACCAAATCAGAGACTCCACCGCCAATGACGCACCACTGCACCACTGCTGCACTGCACCACTGCCATTTGCTGGCCAGGTGGACCTGGGAAACCTTCGTCAAGTGCAGGTGGAAATGACGGCCATGCGAGTGAATTATTATGGCATTAGTTTATGATTTAATGGACGGACAGACGGACAAGCGGACAGTCGCACTTGTCTATCAATTATTGTCTGTAAGATCTGCTTTTTGAAATTGTTTTTACACCAAATTGGTCTATAGGTGCAGGTCTATCATAGACTTTAGTGTCTAGTATCTGGGCTCGAATAAGACGAACTAATAAGCGGACAGACGGACAGGCGGACAAGCGGACATGGCTACTAACTAACTAATTCTAGTCTATAAGATCTGCTTTTTGGAAGCTTTTTATTCATAATATTTTTTTAGAAATTAATATCTAGGTTTAGAACACAACTTTATACTTTCTAATGAACGGACAAGCGGACAGTTGGGCGGACAAACGGACATGGCTCTCAAATATAGGCTATAAGATGTGCCCTTGTGAAGCTGTTAAAGATATAAAAGATAATATATAGAATAAAATAAAGATGTATAAATAGAAATAATAATCAAAGGACTAGAGGACAAGAAAGAGGACATATGAGGCCATGTAAGCTCTTATTTCTATAAAAATTAGTATTAATTGTGCCATAAAATTATGACTCTTCTATGCTAAGTTGAAAGAATACTTTTAAAACAATAGATATATCTTTTTAGTTTACTTTACTTTACTAAGTTCACTTTAAAACAGTTGTTTTTCTAAGACAATCTTCAATTTAGATAGAAAAAGAATCAAGATTTGGATTTATCTTGAAATGCCACTTTGGAACTGTCACTCTTTCCCTGAAATATCACTTCCTCCCAGAAACTAATCCAATTACTCGAAACCTGATCAAAAAACCCCTGACACGTGAATAAATTTTTAATTAAAAGTTGTGGCATGCAACCCCCACATCCCCCCCAGCCAATGACCTAATCATGGCGACACCCTCATGGAAACCAGGTCAGTGCACTCACCTCAGCAAAATGGTCAATTGTAGGTCATGGCCCAGGCGCTCGAGGGCCGGGACGCCCTCCACTCGCAGGATATTGATTTTCTCGCGCAGCGACCGGGAGACTGTGTGCTGTCCTTGCCGCTCCCGCAGGATCTCCAGGATGTTCGGCTGCCGCAAGAAGGCAATCACCTGAAAGGACATTCCACAGAGGATTAAAAATCATCAGGAACCGAGTCATATAGCCGAGAGATTACCTTTTCGTTGTAGGCTATTGGAACGTCTTCGTATCCGGCGGCAGCTGCTCCTGCTCCGGCCGCCACGCCCACGCCCACAGCTCCGCCCGCCGCCCCGCCCAGACTCAGGCAGGCGATGGCCGCCGCCGTGGTGCAGTTGTGGCCATGTCCATGGCCGTGACTCCTCGCAGTGCCGGAGGAGGAGGACAGGGGCCTGGGCGGCGGCAGCGGCGGTACTCCGGATACCGAGGAGGCTGGGCTGGCGTTGATGTGGCCACTGGTGGCCGAGAGGCAGTTGCCGTCGACCAGGTCCGGATGGCAGTAGCCGGTCGGCTGCTGTTGCTGGGGATGCTGCTGGCGGTGGCGCACCACCCGAGGACACTCCACCGGCAGGCGGGGATCCATGAAGGAGGTGCGCCGGTGCTGGTGGTCGATGAAGAACTGCTTGCCGGACTGGTCCAGCTTGGTCTCCCAGCAGGAGGGCAGCTCGCGGCTCAGCTGGGCGAAGGTGTTGACGAGGGCCACCAGGTCCTTGTTGTACTGGTAGCGCTGGAAGCACTGCGGGTCGCGCCTGATCCGCATCACCATGTGCTTGAGGGCCGCGTTCCGGTTGTAGATCGCCAGGGCGGCCTCATTGGTGTGCAGCAGCGAGTAGAAGTCCGGCCGGCAGAGCATCAGGATGGCGGGATGCAGCCCGGCGGCGGCGGCGGCAGTAGTCGTGGCAGCCGTGGACGGCGGAGGCGATGCCGTTGCCGCAGCCGGACTCGTTGTGGCGCCACCGGATGTCGGCAGGCTGTAGAGCTGCGCCGCCCGGCTCTCGTTCGTGATGGTGCGCCGGATGCTCTGGTAGCGCCTGTCCAGCTGCTGGCGATGGTGCTGCTCCCGGCCCGCCGGCCCGGCACTCGGCGCCGCTCCCGGCCGCTGCCAGGAGGTCGTCCGCGTCGTGTGATCGATGTAGAAGATGCGGCCGTGACTGTCCATGCGCGCCTCCCACGCCGGCGGCAGTGGTGGCTCTCCGGTGGCCGCCGCCGCCCCGCTGCCCACTCCCCCAGAACCGGCGCCGGTTCCGGGCTCCATGAGAGCGGCTCCTGCGGCGGCCGCTGCTGCTGCTGCCGCTGCCGCCGCCGCTGCGGCACTGCGCTCCGGGATGGAGGGCAGTCGGGTGCTGCTGATGTGGACCACCTCGTCGCTGCTGGCCGCCTCCTGGCCGGAGGGCTCCGGCGCCAAGGCGTCCTCCTGCAGGTAGATGTAGTCCAATTGACTAGAGGCGGCGGACGGGGCGGGGTCCGCTAGGTGCGGCACTCCGCCGCCGACGCCGCTGGCGAGGCTCGAGTTGGCAGTGACGGCTTGGAGGCGGGCGTGCCGCCGGGCGTGGTGTGTGGGTGTGGGCGGACAGACCAGAGAGGAGCCACTGGCCACGCCGGCTCCGACTCCGGCTCCAGCTCCGGCTCCACCGCCCACACGCTTGAGAAGGCGCTGCTGCGGCCGCTGGCCGTGGAATGTGGGTGTTCCGGGTGGCACTGGCTCCTGCAGGACGCCGCCCACTCCCCGGCCCCGGGTGGGGGAGTGCTGCTCCGGACTGAGGCTCAAATCCAGGGGCGAGGCACTGCGGGTCGAGCAGCCGGACGGGGGACTCCTCGGCCGCTTGGGCGAGAGCAGGAGCCGGGGCGAGGCCTGCTCCTCCGAGGAACTGGTCTTGCCGTTGGACAGGGCGCGGGTGAGCGGACGGTGCTGGCGGAGGTACGGGAACTGGAGGTTGTTCGGCGAGGACGAGGCGGCCGAGGATGAGGCCGCGCCGCCCGAGGAGCTGGGGAAGGTGGGGAACTCGTAGCTCTGATGGGCGGGCACCTTCTGGGTGCTGATGGTGTTGATGTAGCTGTCCGGCCCGATCTTCTTCTTCAGCAGCGGCTTGAAGCGCACCGGCGGCGTGGCCAGGGGCGAGTTGTTGGAGCTGCCGCTGCCCGGAGGCAGCTCCTCCGCCAGCCTCTCGTCCGTGTCGAGGATGTCGAACTGGAAGACATCGCCCTGCAGCTTGAGATCACGGCCCACGGCTCTCGGCGGCCAGGAGCGCTCCAGGGGTCGATGCTGGGGCGGCGATGGCTGCCTCAGATGGTGATGGTGCAGCTGCTGCTGGTGCTGGTGGTGGTGGGGCTGGAGCTGCAGCTGTTGATGCTTCTGCTGCTGTTGCCGGCGCTGGACGTGTGCGGAGGCCTGCAGAGCGGCCGCCGCTCCCAGGAGACTCTCCACGGCGGCCGCCTCCTCGTCCTCCTCCTCCTCCTCCTCGTCCACCTCCTCGCTGACCTCGGCCATGCTCAGGCTGTCCACCATCTCGGCGGGCACAGTCTCGAAGCACTCCCGTGCCACCCACAGGTTGAAGCCCTCGCCATTGGTGCTGGACAGGCTGGAGCTGGGTGGAGCTGCCGCTGCTCCCGGCTTGGTCTTCTTCTTGGCGCCGCTGAGCGGCGTGGAGTTGCCGCTTTGGGGCGACAGGGTCCAGGACTTGCGCCGGGCACCGCCGCCCACGCTGCTGCCGCCGTCGCTGCCGATGCTGCCGTTGTAGGAGTTCGTGGGCGAGAGGGTGGTGGTGTTGGCCGGCGTTTCGCAGGATTTGGTGGAGAGGAGGGTCTGGTGGCGGGGTTCGTGTGGTTCTACGGGTTTATCTTCTCTGGTGGCTAAGGAAGGAGATGGTTTATTAGGGATTCGAGGTGATTACGGGTCTACTTACTGTGATTACTAGATGGCTTCGATAATCCGCAGGCTCCTTGAAGCTGCAGCTCCTCCTGCCCTGGCTCCGGCTCCGGCTCTGGCTCATCCCTACTAGGTCCACCTTTGGGGGATTCCTCTGGCACTTCACTCACATTCACTTGGACATCCAGGGTAAGAGCACTTTGGAAGGCCTGCTCCAGTTCGTCGCTTTCGTTGCCATTTCTCGCCTCATAAAAGGCCTCCTTCGCATCATCCTCCTCTTCGTCGTCTTCTTCTTCTTCCTCATCCTCCTCCTCCTCGTCGTCGTCATCCTCATCTTCGTCGTCCTCTTCCTCGCCTTCTTCCGCCTCGGATCGCAGGGTCAGAGGCTCCACGGAAGCTGTCCTGTCCGCCAGGCATGACGTCGAGGCTGCCAGAGGCGCGAGAGCCACTGGTGCTGCTGGGGGCTCCATCTGTCGGATTTTTTTTCCAGATAGTCCCGTTAGTTTTGCGGCTATCCGAAAAATCAAGACGCTTCCTGCCTCTTTTGCACCTCCAC
Source organism: Drosophila pandora (assembly GCA_021223865.1). Classification (NCBI taxonomy): domain Eukaryota; kingdom Metazoa; phylum Arthropoda; class Insecta; order Diptera; family Drosophilidae; genus Drosophila; species Drosophila pandora. Next base: position 645,766 of record JAJJHT010015723.1, on the reverse strand, counting down.
CTCCCTTCGGCCCCTCTCCCTTGCCCCTTTCCTACCTCCCGTTACAGCAACTGCTCTACTTTTGCGTTGTTTGCGCTGCGCATTTCGCTGCCGCCGCCAGCTCGGCTCCGGACGCACTCGCTCACTGGCCCGGATGCATCGGCGATTGCATGCTCACTCCCTTCACTTATTAATCCTCAAAGTTTCTCCAATTGCACTTTAATTAACAAATTTCGCGAATAAAAACGAAGCGCTTGTGGTTTGCTCATTCCAGTGTGACCAGACAGTGTGTGCGGAATATTCCTCAGAAATGAGGTATTTGGTATTTAGTTTGGTATTTTCGGGCAAAAAAGCTCTCATCCAGAGTGCTGCCATATGAGTGGAAGGCTGGAACGAGAAAGAGAGGGAAGGGAAATTCAAATAATGTTCTAAATTTTAGATTCTAAAATAAGAACTAAATTACAATGTGTTTTTAGATTAATGAATATGAAATAAAAACAAGTATATATGGAATATTTGCGCTGGATAATTAAAATTTTTGTGTTTTTAATGAAAAAACAAATAAAAAGAAAACAAATCTCCAGCATTGCCATTATTTCCAAACAGGGCCATTATTTTCCCCTTTTTCCCTACTTTCGCTTTCGGCCGTTGTTTCGCAAACAGTTATTATTCAAAATTATTCATTTGCCCCTATTTTCTTCTCTTTCTTATGATTTTTATTAATTTTTCCCCCTATTTCATAGAAAAATAATTGATAATATCTAAAATATGTTCATTGATTCATTTTTTATGTTTTAATGATAAAAATGTATTTTTGTTCAAGAATTTAAAATTTTGAAGACAATTATATTTAAATAGATAATTTAATCTTAAAAAATGGTTCAATATATCATTCTATACAAAAAAATAGATATTAAATATAATACAAAAAAAAAAACAGAATAATAAAAACATATAGTATTCATGTGTTTTGTTTATAAATACCATTATTATGATCAGTTGCCCTTATTTCCAAAAGTCCAACCATAATTTCCCCGTTTCCCTACATTTATTTCCCTTTGCCTTGTCGCTTTTCAAACAGTTACTATTCAAAATTGTTTATTTGCCCCTATTTTCTATGTCGGTTTCTACTTACGGCTGCCATTCATTGCAAAGCAAAACCACTATTTCCCCGTTTTCCCTGTATTCTTTTGGCTTTGTTTTTAACAGTTATTATATATAATTATTGTTATCCGCCTCTTTTTCATTCTCTCTTTTGCTCTTTTCTTTGATTTTTTTTAGCCGATTAAATAATCAAATAAATAAATAATAAATAATAAAAATAATAAATAAATAATAAAAATAGTGGTTTTTTAAATAATTCAAAATAAAGCGCGCCGTTTGAAGAGAATTAAAGTGTAATAGAAAATAAATCGTGAGATAGAGTTTGCAATGTTTAAAAATTTATAAGAATTTAAGAAATGTATTTTCTGTACATACATACATACATACATAGATGCCCATTTCCATGTTATGTCCAAAAAGCTTCGCCAGTTGCCATTATTCTCCGTTGCCATTATTTCCACAATTTTCCCTGTTTTGCTTTGGCTCGACCTGTAAACAGTTATTTTGGAATTATTATTGCATGTTCTCTTTAGCTCTTTTCTTTGGCTTACATACTTATCAAATAAAAAAAAACCATTTAACCACTAACTATTACTAAACTAATAACAAATATTAATATTTAATATAATTGCAATATTGTTTATGTTTTCAATATTAAATATAGGGTTTTTTTTAAAGAATTTAAATAATGTGCGCCGTTCAGAGAATAAAATTGTAATAGATAATAAATCGTGAAAGAGAGTTTAAAATGTTTTGTAAATTATTGTTATCTTTTATTTCATCACTCTTTGTTTTTATATCCTAAATGAGTGATGCAATGTCTTCTAATTATTAGATTATTTAAATCACAAATGTGACGAAATAAAAAGCCATTTGATTCAGCTTTTTCGGCCAAGTGGGCAGCACTGACGGCCCGGGAGTGACCCGATCTGGCCACTTTCTTTCCAAAGCTGTGTGTGGCGCACTCTGCACATTTGTTTTGTTTTTCCGATCCATTTCGACGGATTCCCAGCGACGTGCCCCGAGTCAGAGCCAGCATGGCAGCCGCAAGTGGAGAGCTTTCCAAGAAGTAAGTGTTCCGGGTCAGAGACACCTCCATAGCCCCCCATTCCGGACAGAGTCCGGGGCCAGCACTCCGGCTATGTTTGTGAGGTTAGGTCGAAGTCGAAGAGCCAGGCGAGTGCGGCAACATTCCAGCACCTTCGTAGTCGCTGCCGTGGGAAATTTTGGAATAAAATGCTGTTAAGGTGCGGCCTGAGGACCCTCCAGGCCCTGGCCCAGCCGAGGCCCGTGGTGGCGGCCATCCACACCACCTGGTGGCAGAGCGCGCCCAGCAAGCGAAACAAACTGTGGGTTCTCTCCCCCCATCCCCTCCAGATCCTGCTAATACTCTCTCTCTCTATCACCCGCTCCCATCCGCAGTGAACTCAAGCGCCGGCTGAAGGCCGAGCAGAAGGCCAAGGAGAAGGCCGAGAAGGAGGCCACCAAGGCGGCGGCAGCTCCCGCCGACCAGCAGCCGAAGAAGAAGACCGCCAGCGCCGCCGCCGAGGAGGAGGAGATCTCACCGAACGAGTACTTCAAGCTGCGCTCCGCCGCCGTCCAGGAGCTGAAGCGCTCCCCCGCCACGGACCCCTATCCCCACAAGTTCCACGTCAGCATCTCGCTGGAGAACTTCATCGCCCAGTACGAGGCGAATCTGCAGGACGGCCAGACCCTGGAGGACGTCACCCTGAGTGTGGCGGGGCGGGTCCATGCCATCCGGGAGTCCGGAGCCAAGCTCATCTTCTACGATCTGCGCGGCGAGGGCGTCAAGCTGCAGGTGATGGCCAGCGCCAAGTCCTACAAGTCCGAGAAGGACTTCGAGGTGGACACGGCCAAGCTGCGACGGGGCGACATCATCGGCGTGGTGGGACATCCCGGGAAGACCAAGAAGGGCGAGCTGTCGGTGATGCCCACCGAGATCCAGCTGCTGTCGCCCTGCCTCCACATGCTGCCCCATTTGCACTTCGGGCTGAAGGACAAGGAGACCCGCTACCGCCAGCGCTACCTCGATCTGATCCTCAACAACAAAGTGCGCGAGAACTTCCAGATCAGGGCCAAGGTAAGTGCGAAGGACTCTCTTAGATGTCCACTAACACCACTACCCTCTTCCCCTCCAGATCATCTCGTATGTGCGGCAGTTCCTGGACCGTCTGGGCTTCCTGGAGATCGAGACTCCCATGATGAACATGATAGCTGGCGGCGCCACCGCCAAGCCCTTCGTCACCCACCACAACGACCTCAAGATGGACCTCTTCATGCGCATCGCGCCGGAGCTCTACCACAAGATGCTGGTGGTGGGTGGTCTGGACCGGGTCTACGAGATCGGCCGCCAGTTCCGCAACGAGGGCATCGACCTGACCCACAACCCGGAGTTCACCACGTGCGAGTTCTACATGGCCTATGCCGACTACGCCGACATCATGGACATCACCGAGCAGCTGGTCTCCGGCATGGTCAAGTCCATTCGTGGCTCCTACAAGATCACCTACCATCCGGATGGTCCCGATGGCCCCGAGCAGGAGCTGGACTTTACGCCGCCCTTCAAGCGGGTCTCCATGATCAAGACACTGGAGGAGAAGCTGGGCGTCCAGTTCCCCTCGGCCGATACCTTCAACACTCCGGCCACCAATCAGTTCCTCTCGCAGCTGTGCGTGAAGCACCAAGTGGAGTGCCCGGCTCCGCGCACCACCGCCCGGCTGCTGGACAAGCTGGTGGGGGAGTTCATCGAGGAGTTCTGCGTGAATCCGACCTTCATCATCGAGCATCCGCAGATCATGTCGCCGCTGGCCAAGTACCATCGCAGCATACCCGGCCTGACGGAGCGCTTCGAGCTATTCGTGGCCAAGAAGGAGATCTGCAACGCCTACACCGAGCTGAACGATCCGGTGGTGCAGCGGGAGCGCTTCGAGCAGCAGGCCAGCGACAAGGCGGCCGGCGACGACGAGGCCCAGCTGGTGGATGAGAACTTCTGCACGGCCTTGGAGTATGGCCTGCCGCCCACTGGTGGCTTCGGAATGGGCATCGATCGTCTGGCCATGTTCCTCACCGACTCGAACAACATCAAGGTGGGTTTCCTCCTCCTCTCTAGTTCCATTGAGATCTCAAGCTTAATTGTCCTTCCAGGAGGTGCTGCTGTTCCCCGCCATGAAGCCGGAGGAGGCCAACCGCACTGCCGCTCCAGAGACCACTCCTGCCCCCCAGCAGTAGTCCGCATCACACTGAAGATCACCCCAATCCTTGTAGCGCCTAACTTATTCGACGAAATAAACGATTTCTTATCCAATAGTAGTTGTCCTTTATGCTACGTAATGCTGGCCATCGCAAGGATCACAATAAGGATCATAGTTGCTCCGGCTCGCTCTAGAGGGATACCCACTTTGAGGGGTATCACTATACACTATCACTACAGACGTTGTCCTTAATCGTAAAAGTCGTAGAACTAATTTGGTTTCGGGCTTAAAATACGGTCTCGTCGGCCGGCTTCCTGTACACGCGTCCCTTCTTGCGCATGTACTGGTTGATGAAGTCGTAGGACTTGTGCTTCACCGACTCGGTGCAGGCCAGTGGGTTCCCGGTCATGTCGCAGTAGCGCATCTCCTTGGTGGTGATGTGATGGCTCAACTGGAGGAGGATATAGAAGGATAATCAATTAGGATACGGACCAAGGAGGTTAAATATATTCTTACTCTCTTGATAAGGAACTTGTAGTCCTCGTCGCTGGTTATCCTTCCCAGCTGGCAGCTGTCCTTGCGATAGGGACGCAGGAACTCCGCCACATGGCCGCTGATCTCGAACCGGAACTTGTCATGGGCTTCGCGTCCTCCAATCGAGATGTTGTTCAACATGGTTCTGAAAGGAAGGAAATGGATTAAAAAGGACATCCTCCGGGACAAGTGAGGAGTCACGGTCGCCATCTTCACGGCCACATGGCGACCGTGACAGGAGATCAGAACCATCTTACGTCTTGCTCTTCTTGATGCGCTGGTCTGGGCGCTGCCGCTTCATGTCGCTGATGTGCGGCGGCATCGGTAGCTTCCTCTTCCCGCCTAGTTGGGCCGGCGAGGCGGCCACCTCCTCCTGCTTGGCCAGCGCCGCGGCTGCTGCTGCCGCCTGACTGGTGCTCGGCTCCAGGTTAAGGGCATCCAGTTCGTCCACCTGCATCCCGCCCGCCACCACGCCATCGATCAGCGGCAACTCCGCCGCCGGCGCATCCGTGGAGGCGTCCTCGTCGGAGGAGTAGAGATAGCCCTGGATGGGCAGTGAGTTGCTTGGAGAACTGCCGTCCGAAGTGCCAGAGCCACCGGGGGCAGCGATGGCCATGTCGAGTCGCCGTCGGCGGTAGAGCTCCTTGCGCCGTCGGATCTTCTCCTTGTTCTCCTTGTACTTGCGCGACTCCAGCTGGTTGTAGAGCCGATCCTCGTCCCGGCGCGGACTGATCAGGCAGATCGACACCAGCCGGTTCCGGCGCATCTCCCGCCGCTCCTTCACCTTGCCCTCGATGTACTGGGCCAGGGACTTGGTGCTCAGCGATCCCACATAGTCCACATCCACCTGGATGAGCTCGCTGGCCAGCTGCTCGGCGTCGATCTGCAGCTCCTGCAGGGGCGGCTGCTTCGTAGGATCCTCGGCATCGATCAGGGTCTGCAGGCGCTGCTCCGGACTGGGTGGCTCCCACTGGGAGATGCGCTCCCGCAGGTTGTAGTAGTAGATGTCGCCCTCGGGCGTCAGCCGCCAGTGCCAGGCGGGCGGCAGGGGATCCACTCCGGCCGGCAGTTTGTATTCCACGGTGCCCGACGTCGCCGGCCCCCCGTCCGACTCCGGGGAAAGCATGGCTTGAGCCTGCAGGTCGGTCCTCTGGGGCGTCGGCAGCGGCATGTCCTCCGTGTTGAACCACTCCCCGGTCTCGGTGTTCTGGTAGAAGGGCAGCAGCTTGGGATCGGTGCTCAGGTCCGCCCCGAAGAACTCGCACCGGGCCTCGTGCTCCCGCCAGTCCTCGCTGCAGACCCGCTTCTCCGCCTCGTCCAGGGCCACCTGGAATGGGGATTACAAGGGAAGTTAGTTAAGGATCTCCTCCTTCGCTCCTCCTTCTCAGATACTCACCTTCCTCTCGAACAGACTCCTTCGCAGCTCCTTGGAGAGCACCCGACGGGGCTCCCCGCCCACAGTGGGTCCCAGATCGGAGCGGCGGCGGTCCATCCGGTTCATGTTGTCCATGGCGCCGTTGTTGCCCTTCTGCTGGGTGGTGATGGTGCAGATGGTGTTGTTGCCGCTCATCCGGGTGGGCTTGTTGTTGTTCCGGTTGTTGGTCGTGTCCCTCCGGAAGCGATCCTGCCGGTAGCGATCCGAGGAGCTGGTCTCTCCCCGCTCCCGCTGATCCTCCAGGGCGGTGCTGGTGTGGAAGGGCGGCTTCTGCGGCCGATCGGCCTCCCGCTCGTGCTCCTTCATCTGCTCGATGCGCTCCCGCTTCGGGATGCGGAATATCTCCGGCAGGGCCTGCCACTTCTTCAGCAGCGCCGTCATCCGGGAGCGCAGAGCCTGCTGGGCGGCGGCAGCTCCATCTTCTCCGACGGCCGGCTCGCCCAGGCTGCTGCTCCACAGCTGGACGCTCTGGTAGATCTTGCTGTCGTTGAGCATGGTGCGGTTGGGAATGGGCAGTGACTCCAGAGCCTCCAGGAGGGCCAGCCGCAGCTGGGTGTCGCTGCCGCTCTCGCTGATCCAGGCGTGGAGCAGCCGGAGGCCGTGGTAGTCGAGGAAGAGTCGCCGGCAGGGCAGCTCGCCGCGGGTGAGGACGCCCAGCAGCTGGAGGCGGGTCGGGAGCAGCTTGGCGCGGACCATGCACCGCGAGAACCGCAACGTGTCCAGCTGGTTCTTCAGGCCGCTGCGGCTGAGCCGGCTGAGCTCCTCGACGACATCCGGATCCTCCAGCATGGCATGGAACTTGCTGACCTTCGGCTTGGCCCGGGATGCCTTCTCCCCCGGAGCGGATGAGCCGGCAGCTCCTCCGCCACTCGGCTTGAGCCACCTTCCGGCCTTGTACTCGCGATCCTTGGCCTTGGGCTGCTCCTTGCGCTTGCCGGGCTTGGCGGTGGCCGGTTTGCCCTTCACCCGCGTCCTGGCCTTGATCTTGGGCGCCTTCGTCTCTGCCTCCTCGGACGCCGTCGCCGCCGTTGTCTCCACCTCCTCCTCCTCCTCGCCGTCGCTCTCGCTGCTCACGTCCAGCTGCTCGCCCTCGTCCGAGTCTGGCTCCCCGCCGATCCATCCCCGGCAGTTGGCCGCCTCGCAGTAGCACCTCTGGGCATCCCGCCCATACCGCTGGTACTGATAGTCGAAGGTGATCTCCTCGCCCGGCTGGATGGTCTTCACGCTGAAGAACCCGATCCGCAGCTCCCCGTTCACCGTCCACTTCTGGGTCTCGGCGTTCGGGTCGCAGCTGTGGTTGATGTACCGCGAGATGTTCCCCTTGGAGGTGGCGTCGATGATCGCCTCGCCCCGCAGCGCCATGAAGTAGTAGTGGCGCTTCCGATCCCGCGAGTACAAGTGCTGCCGCCGCTCGAACTCCTCGCTGTCGATCACCTCGCCCACGTACTCCATGATGAACTCGCCGGGCGGGATCTGGAGCTCGGCGGTGATGCCGCAGCCCTTCTTCTCCGTCCGGAAGACGCGGCAGGGCCAGCACTGGTGCTGCTGGAAGCGCTTGTTGGTGCACCGATCCCCGTTGGAGCACAGCGGCCCGCACTCGATCATCAGCATCCGGTTGATGCACCCAGATCCGCAGCAGAGATGTCCCTGGGCCTCCTCGTCGCCGGTCAGGAAGCAGTCGCACTGCATCTCCGCGTTCTCCTGGCTCACCTGGAATGGGATTAGGGTTATAGGGGCAGGATATAGGGTTATAGGATGGATGAGGATCTCTAGACCCAATCCTCGGACTCACCTGGCGGGCACAGCGGTAGTAGTTCTCCCTCAGCGGCTGGAATGTGTTGAGGCCCTCGCTCCGGAGGAACTGCTCGTTGATGGCCTCGATGTTGGCCAGTTCGGTCAGCTGCTCGTCCATGCTGAGCGGCGCCAGGGCCATGCTGGTCACTCCTCTGGCCTGGCCGGCCTTGAATCCCTGCGGCTTCTTCTTGATGCGATGGGAGCGCCTCACGCCGCCATTCCCCTCCTGGAGCTGCGTCCCCGAGGCGGAGGTGGAGGATGACTCCTCCGTGGGCGAGGGGGAGGGCGTGGTGGCCGGCGTCTCTATGTTGGCCACTCGCTGGGCGAACTCGTCCTCCTGGTTGTCCTGCTGGGGAGGCTCCACCTTGGTCTGCTCGCCCGGCTGCTCCTCCTTCTGGTCCTCGTCCAGCTTGTAGTCCCGCTTGAGGAGATTGACGCCGTCCTCGATGAACTTGGCGATGTCTTTCAAGGGATCGGGCGCCTCCAGTTCCGGGGAGATCTGGACGTCGCAGCGGCGCATCTTGCTGCCGGAGGACGTGGACTCCGAGGACTCGGTTTCGGTGAGAGCCGCATGGAGGGCCTCCGTGGACTTCTGGGCCTTCCTCTTCGCGGCTGTGGCGGCAGTGGCGGCGGCTCCTCCGGCCAGCGAGGCACTCGAACTGGAGTCCAGCGAGTTCTGGCGACTCATGGCGCCCTTGGGCGTCTTCCGGGGCTTCTTCTTGGCGGCCGCCGACTTGCCCGCCTCCTGGGGCTGGGGGCTGGCCGAGGCCTTGGGATGCACCGAGTACCGTCGCTTGGTGAGAGGCACCGCCGCCTTGGGCTTCTCCACCGGGTGGCGGTCCTCGCAGATGGTGTTCCGGCGCAGCTCCAGCTTGCTGAGGCCCGTAGCCGGGACCAGTTCCGGGGTGGAGCGCTTGGAACGGGCCTTCTTGGAGCTGGCATCCGAGGAGGTGGAGATGGGCGAGGACCCTCCCGTCAGGTCTACGCTGGGAGTGCCCCTGGCGCCCAGGTGCTTGGCCTCCTCCGAGATCGTGCTGCGCCGCGACCCGGCGGGCTTCTTTTTCGGCCGGGACTTCTTCGGCTTGGGCGTGGCGACCCGGCTGGAGTCGGAGTCGGCGGGCGAGCTGGGACTCCACAGGGCATCGGCGTCCTCGAACATGGTGTTCCTCCGGAACTTGGACAAGCCCTTAGCCTGGGACTTCTTCGACGGGGCTGGCGTGGCGGATGCGGAGGAGGACTTGGTCGCCTTGGACTGGGTCTGGGGCTGGGGCGGTGGTGGAGCTACCTTCTTGAGCTTCTTCTTGCTCTTCTCCTCCAGACGCAGCTGGGCATTGGCCTTGTCCATGGCCTTGAACATGGCATCGCACTCCACAAAAACGGTGGAGGACTTCTCCTTGGCCTTGGCGGCTTCCTGGCTGGAAGATGGCTTCTTCAGACTCTCCTCCGAAGCCTCCGATTCTGGCTGAGATTTGGATTTCTCCGAAGAGGCAGAAACCTCTTTCTTGGCAGTCGATTCTACGGAAGAAATGCGCTCCGGGGGCGTCTTCTCCGAGTCGGAATCCTTCTTGGAGAGAGAGTTCTTGCGGGAGGAGTCCTTGAGCTTCTCCCTTTTCGTGGAGTCCTTGGAACTCTTCTCCTCCTTTTCCCCCCTTCGGCTGGACTTTCCCGGCTCGCTGTCTTCTGTGCTGGAAGATTTCGGTAGTTCGTTGTCTTTCCTGGAAGACTTTCTGGAATCTGTGGGCATCTTGGTCGCCTCCTTCTTCTGTGGCAGGGATTTGAGCTTTCCTGGTTCTGTTTCTGGTTCTGGTTGTGGTTGTGGGTCTGATTCTTCCGGCCTCTCTTCGCTCTTTGCCGGCTCAGTCTTCAAAGTGATGTGATCAGTCTTCGCTTCCGTCTCCGTCTCCGTCTCGACGAGCTTGCTTTCCACCTCCACCTCAGTGCCTTCCGCCGCCTCCACCTCGGCCTCCGCCTTGGCCTCTACCTTCTCTGGTGACTTCTCGGAGATCGCCGCTGCAACCCGATCGCCGAGCGGCACTTCTCCGGCACTCACCTCGGTGTCGGATGGACCTGGCCGCCCCGCCACCTGATCCCGAGCTGGCTCCTCGGTTTGTTTAGCTTCCAGTCGGGTGGCCTCCAGTCGGGTGGTGTCATCGTCGGGAGATGTCTCGGCAGTCTCCGTCTTCGCCTCTTCTGTCTCTGTTGCGGGCTTTGTTGCTTCAGCTGAGGTGGTCTGGTTGGGAGTGGTGCTGGTGGCTTCTGGTTCTGGTTCTGGCTCTGGCTCTGAGGGAGTAGCTTCTGCTGGCTTTGTCTCTTGCTCCGGCTCTGAGGAGGAAGCCTTCTCTGGCTCTGGCTCTGTCTCCTTCACCTCCTCCGGCTCTGGCACTTCCTCCTTGGCCTTCTCCTGCTCCAGATCCTGCTCCTTCTCCCCCTCCAGCTCCTTCTTCGCCATCAGCTCCGGCGCCATCTCCTCGATCAGCACCTTTGGACTGGTCTTCAGGCTGTACTGAGTGGGATCCAGCTTCTTCATCATGACCACGATATTCGATGTGCCCTCCGGGAGATCCTTGTCCAGAGGCTCCAGACTGTTAAGAGCCTTCTGCAGCGCCGAGCCCGCCTTCACCAACTCTGCCTTTTCAGCGCCACTGGCTCCCGGCTGGCTCTGGCTGTCCTCGATGAGATCGATCAGCAGATGCTCCTCCTGCTCCTGTTCCTGTTCCTGCTCCAGGATCTGCTTGCTGCTCTCGGCGGCTATCTCGGCAAAGGTCTCCTCCAGGGTCTTGCCCTGGTGGCTGTTGCTGCTCCCGCCCCGAACGGACCGGCGACTGCGGCGCGGTGCTGCCGACAAGGACTCGGTCTCCTCGGGCTCGGGCTCGGGAGCGGCTCTCCGGGCCACCTCCTCCTCGTCCTCGGCCTCGGCTTCGTCGTCGGCCGACCAGAGACTGGGCGGGCCACTCAGCACCTCCACCATCATGTCGTCGGAGTCGTGGTCGGCTCCCGACCTCGGCATCAGCACCTGGATCTCCTGGCCGTCGGCTCCATCGATCCCCGTGTCGTCGTCCTTGCCCTCCGTCTCGATCTCGATGAATATGATCTGGGAGTCGGAGTCGGTGTTCTCATCCGGAACGGAAATAACGGAAGTGACTGGATCCTTGGCCATGGGCTTCGGCTGCTCGTCCATGGCGTTCTCGTCCTGGATCATGGGCGCCGACAGAGACGGCGAGGAGGAGGAGGAGTTGCCTCCGGCTCCCAGCATTCGAATGTTCAGAGGCATCTCCCCGGAATCGGTGGACTCCTGCCGCCGGCACATGTTCAGCCGCTTGAGTGACACCCGCAGCTTGGACTTGGGCTTCCGCTTGGCGGGATCGAGGGCGGCTGCGACGACGTCACCACTGTCGCCTCCACTGCCCGTGGAGGTGGTGGTATCCGAGTCGGAGGTTATCGGCATGGGTGCCTGTTGCTCCGCTGTTGGCTGTTGTTGGATCTTCCGGGGGCGTCCTCGCTTCCGCACCGGGGGAGTGGGGGCCACCGAAGTGGCGGCAGTGGTGCTCGGTTCGCTGGTCACCTGGGCGACGATCAGGCTCTGGGTGGGCCGGGGCTTGGCGAACAGCTCCAGGGCAGTGGGCGGCGGCTTTGGTGGCATCACCTTGCTATTCTCGAACATGGAGAAGACCCTGTTGACCGGCGGCGTCGTCCCAGATGGACTGGCGGCTATCGGATTTGGATTTGGGGGGCAGCTGGTATTGGAATCAATCCGAGCTTCGATTTGGATTTTGTGCGCTTTCCGGTTCTTATTCAACAGATCCCTGACATCGAACTTGATGATCTTCTTCCGGGAGCTGCGCCGGCACGTCGAATCTCCATCCTCCAGCGACGATGGCGAGGGGGGCGACGTAACAGCAGCACTGGGCAGTGGAGAGGCTCTAGTGGGTGCTGGAGCTGGTGATGGAGCAGATGGCTGTGGGGCTATCTTGGGCGGTCGTCCACGCCCACGGCCACGTGATGCAACGCCTGTTGTTGTTGTTGTTGTTGTTGCAGTGCGGGGGGCCGCCGTTGAAACGGCGGGAGCTCCACCCCCACCATCTATACTGAGAGTGAGACCGAGTGGTGGTGGTGGTGCCGCAGTGGAATCCTCCATAGCTACCACTGACCGTAACTAAAAACCAAAAATTGTGGGTAATTAGTGTCACAGAAAATCGATTCATTTACGGCGGGGGATGAACTGTCAGATGTCAGATGTCAGTTGGAGTGCCGTTATAGCTTTTGTTCCTCTTCCATTGAAAATCAGAACGGAACTTTTTCTTCTTTTTTTCTTTTTTTTTTTCTGGTCCAAGCGGTCGAAGCGGAGAGTAAATTAACAGTTAGGACGACGACTGACTTTTTCGGCAAACTGGCAGGGCTCTGGCACTGGCACTGGCACTGGAGTGGAGTGGAGTGGGGCCGGGAAGGGGGTCACATGTACAGCACCAACAACGCCGGGGGGCACACACACTCGGGCATCCTTATGTATTTTCGTTTTTATGGTTTTTCTCACAAATCTCCACGGATTTTGTTGTTTATACACATGACGGTGCTGCCAGATCGGTGTCAGAGTGCCACCCCAATGCGGTTGAATGGTGCGACGGTCACACTAATCAGAGGACTATCCACCGAGCTTATCACCGGCTTATTGGAGATGGCACTACAAACTGCCGTTATTCATGGGATATTATGTTTTTTTTTAATCTATATTATTTCATATAAAATATTCTATTACTATATTTTCTTCTTTAGGGTTTTAAGTTACA
>JAJJHT010015723.1:621259-632874 GCA_021223865.1 Drosophila pandora | reverse complement strand
TTATATGTTGATTTATAATTTTTTATAGATTTGAACCACTTAATATGAATGTCTAGATTCTGGAAATATTTGATCACTTTTTCACTCAATATTTTCAAAAAAGCCAAGGATAATAGGTTTTTTTCTCACATATACTAATTTATATAATTATTATCACTAATTATGTCTCTCTCTCTCTATAATATTTATGTTTTATCACTTTTCAATAAAGATTTCCAATTATTAAAAAAATTATTTAAAAAAAAGGAGAGATTATGCTTTTTTTCTTAAAAAATAGACTTAAGAACTTGGAACTTGGAAATATTTTGTAATTTTTCACATAAGACAAAGAGTCTATGCATTTCTTTTCTTAAATATACTCTTAAATAAGAACCACTTATTAAAAATCTCTTTAAATAACACAACACTTTCCACTTTAAATTCCTCAAAACCAAAATACTTACCACTAATAGACCGTTATAATTTTCGCGCCTTTTTCCGGGATTGGAACTTCTGTGTTGGTAACACTGAGGACGCCGCGTAACCAAGTGTGCGTGAGCTTTCCAGACGACGACTTTCAAACGAAATACTATATTCTATTTAAAGGATTTTATTCTGTTAACTTTTATGTTGTCGCAGAGTTAACAATCGAGTCCGGAATGTCAACAAAGTGAGGAAAAGTTCAACGACTGCCCCGATCGGAAAGTTGGAAACTCAAACCAAACACACACATCGAATCACTTAAAAAGCCGGAGCTCGAAAATAGAAAAATCGAAGTGGCCCAAATGTCAAGGACAACGAAGCCCAGTGCCACAACATTCAGTCGACTTGTACAACTGGGCGAGCTGTGACCGAAAACCTGGACATCCGAAGCACTTACTATTATCGAAAAAAATATATGTATAATAAAGTTTAGAAATTTCAGAGAAGCCGCCATGTCGAATCCCACACACGGAAGACCTCCAAACAATAACTCTGGATCTGGATCGGGATCTCTGTCGTCCATAGTCTCGTCGTCCTGTTCCCTCTCATCCGCTTCATCGCCCGTTTCGGTAACAGTCCAGCCGGCTGGAAATGGATGCAGTGCCTCAGCCACGTCGTCCTCGGCATCGGCCAGCTCCTCCGGTGCCTCGGTGAAGGACAAGACAGGACTACCGCCGGTTTATTTGAACCTCAATGATGTAAGTTATAACTTGAGAGTTCTGATGGGTATTATCGAAAGGAAGCCTTGTCCGCGTGTCCGTCTGTCCGCGAAAGTGTCATAACTAGAGCAGATCCTAAATTAGAATCTTTCCTGGCATTATTTTTCCATATTTTCCTCTATATTATTTATTCTATTATTTGTATCCTCTCTATTCCCACAGCACTCTGGCAAGGAGCAAGGTCCTTCGCAGTCCTCCTGCTCACCGCTCCAGCACTGGGACGACACCCGCACCGCCGATGTCTGGCTCTCGTCCCTCCACAGCGTCATCTTCATTATCACTTGCGCCCTGGCCGCCTTCATTCTGTTTCGCAACGTGCTCACCTGGTGATTATTTTGATTACAGCGATTTATTTTAGTTCTCTTCTCCTGCAGCTTTCTTCCAGAGATTCTCTTTTTTTTTTCCCTAACTACTAGGGGGTACTACTCTTCTCTACTAGGAACTAGTTGGTCTAGTGTTTGGGGGGATATTCTTTATAAATATTATTCAAATTCTATGTAGATTCTATATAAAAAGATAAAGCCTTTGTCCTGAAGGTAGTCTGATTTGCTGTCCGTGTGTCCGTCTGTCCGCTTGTCCGCCAAATTATTTTAATATTTCTTATCAGAAGTCTTTAAAGTAAATTCTTACAACAGATATTATTTAAATAATATATTTTCATAAAATTCCATTGATTTCACTATTCGATTCTTATAATTCTTAAAAACTAAGCAAATAAGTATTTAAATAATTATTTAGGGCTTCACTTACATTAATTAATTAGATGAGTGGAATTAAATATTTATATTTTAATAATCTGTAAGAGAAAAGAGAAGAAAATAAATAATTAATAATATTTTTTGTAATAACTGAGATTTAAATTTATTATATTTTTATTAGAAAGACTTCAACCTGAGAAGATTACTATTTTGAGAAGAATTTGATGTCTCAGTCTTCTAGAAGACTGTCTTCTAGACTTTCTCTCTCTTATTCCTATATATAATATTAATTTTCTTAAGAATATATTTAATTTTTGACTAAAAATGTTGTTATAAATAGAAAAACAGTATTACGAGCTTCGGTCTTTGAAGACAGTCTTCTGCCCTTTCTCTCTCTCTCTCCCTGTTGCTCTCTCGCTTTCTCTTAGGCGTGCGAGTGAGAGAAAGAGTTCTGGACTCGAGCCGGACTCTGAGCTTTGTTTATTTTTATTTTTTTATTTTTTGCTTTTTTGAGCTGCGATCCGAAAAATCTGCGATCCAAAATTCGCCAGTTGCGTTTGCGACGCTCATCGGCGCAGACTGGAAGAGTCGCTGGAAGAACAGGAAGAGAGAGAGAGAGAGAATCTAGGGAAGAAAGCTGAAGAATCTAGAGCCCAGGCCATGGAGGATAAACTGATGGAGATTTCTTGTTTATATGCCAGGCACTTGCAGAGCTTTTGGGGCGCCTCCGGTGACTTTTGGCAGGCCCAGTGGGACAAGTTCATCGACTCATTTGGTAAGTAAACAAAAAAATAAATTAAACTATTTAAAAAAAAAAGGGAATTATGAAACAGAAAGGGAGAGTGACCAGTGGACACTAAACTTTGCTCCTCTCTCTCAGCTAATGCAAGTATATTGTGCAAATTGCAATTCCCCATCCCGAAACAAAGATAAATTGTCAACAACAACTGTTTTGTTTACTAATTCACTGCCGCTCAGACACTGCCGTTCCACAGACACAAAGATACAGATACAAAGATACAAGAGCCCCAGTCCCAGTCCCAGTGCCAGTCCCAGTGCTGCCAATTACATGGAATGAATCGCCGCGCTTACTCACTTTTCTCACTTTTAATTCAAAATTGGGCAAATAAATGGGGAAACTATGGCTTTTCGTAAATATTTACTTGGTTACTTGATTATACAAGTATCTTTGTTTATTTTCCAGATGAACTTTGAAAACCTTTTGGGTTTTCAAGTAAACAATTGAATTTTGTAGAAAATTACTTTGATGATTTAATTGGCTTTTTATAAGGTTTTTATGAAGTGGAATTTTGTGACGAAAGTCACGTTTACTTGCCAGTCTGTCAGTTGGATTTAATCTCGGAATTTATCATATTTGTTGACAAATTTCTTGACTTATTTCTTTACTATTTTTTTTTTTATCAACCTAGTTCTGTAAATTACTTGATTTCTGCGAAGAAAGAAGATGAATTTTGTGACGAAAGTCACGTTTACTTATCCCTCTGTCCGCATGTCCGTTTGTCCGTTGGATTTAATCTCAAAAGTTACAATTATTCTCGACCTATTTCTTCACTCTTGTGTTTTTTAACCTAGTTCTATAAATTTCCTAATTTCTACGAGAAAGAAACTTAACTTTGTGACGAAAGTCGATTATCTCTCCGCCAAATCCAATATTAGTGAATCTTTAGATATTTCTTGACTAATCTCCTCACTTTTCTCTCAAAATCTACCTCTATTTAATACCTAACTTAATAAGATCTAACTTTATATTATTTTTAGGTGATGAACCCATGGTTCTGTGGGTCTTCGGCACCACCATCTTCACGATGATCGTCTACTGGAGCGTGGGCACCCTCTACACCTTCATGGACCTGACCAACAGGCCCGCCTGTCTCCGCAAATACAAGATCCAACCGGGCACCAATGAGCCCGTCGAAGTGCGACGGCTCTTGAAGGTATCACCTTATCATATCTATCATATCGTAACTGCCTCTGATGTGACCTCCTAATTGACCTTTCTGTATCGCTTTTTAGGTGATTTGGTGCGTGGTCTGCAATCAGATATTTGTGGGCCTGCCCCTGGCCTATGCCAGCTACCGACTGATGGAGATCCGGGGCCTGAGCGACATCCGGGACCTGCCCACGTTCCACTGGGTCTGCTTCGAGCTAACCGTCTGCATCCTGATGGAGGAGCTCGGCTTCTACTACTCCCATCGCCTCCTCCACCACAAGCACATCTACAAGTACATCCACAAGCAGCACCACGAGTGGACGGCTCCCATCTCGGTCACTGCGATCTATTGCCATCCCATCGAGCACGTCTTCAGCAACCTGCTGCCCCCCTTCATGGGCGTCTTTCTCATGGGCAGCCACGTGGCCACCGCCTGGCTCTGGTTCGCCCTGGCCATCCTCTCCACCCTCAACGCCCACTCCGGCTACCATCTGCCCTTCTTTCCCAGCCCCGAGGCCCATGATTTTCATCATTTGAAGTAGGTCTTTGAGATATATCTTTAAGATATAGTTTAGAATAATTAGGAAGTATTTTAGTTCATTTTTCAACTACTTGTGCAAGGCTTTACTTTAGAACTTTAGTTCTTTTCTATATTCTTCATTTCATAATTTTTTTGAAAATCGTGACAAATACTAGACATGTTCTAAAATATTCTAATATTTTGTAAAATGTTCAAAAATGCTCAAACATATTTAAAATACCATTTTCTAACTAAGTTGTTATCCCTATTGCATATTTATTCTGAAAACTATGACAAATACATAAATGTTTAAGTTTAAAACATGTTCTAAAATTTTCAAACATTTTCTAAAATATTCAAACACGTTCAAAACAGTTTCCAACTTCAAAATAACATTTTCTGATTAGTTTGTAATTTGTTGTCCCTATTTCTGAATTATTTTGAAAATTATGAATAATACTAGACATATTCCAGTTTAAAAACATGTTCTAAAATGTTCAAACATTTTCTAAAATTTTTAAAAATTTCCTAAAAAAGTTTCCAACTTTAAAATAACATTTTCTGACTAGTTTGTAAAAAGAACTTTATTTTTTTGTCCTTGTTTCAAAATTGTTTTGAAAAGCATGACATATTTAAGTTTAAAAACATGTTCTAAAAAGTTCTAAAAATGTTCCAAAATGTTCAAAAATGATTCCAACTTAGAAATAACATTTTCAGACTAAGTTTGTAATAAGATTATGACTATATCTCCTAATTTCCTGCCAATTATCTATATATCTCCCACTATAACCCTCTCCCCCTTGCAGATTCAACAACTGTTTTGGAGTTTTGGGCGTTCTGGACCGCCTCCATGGCACCGACTCCCTGTTCCGGGCCACCAAGTCCTATGCCCGCCACATCATGATGCTCAGCTTCAAGCCCCCGCGAGACGCCTTTCCCGACTCCACAATGAAATGAAGTTCTGATTTCTGGACACTTATGGCACATAATTAGCAGTTTAGTTGTCTTTTTTTTGTTCTCTTCTATATCTGTGAATACAAATTTTGAATTGTGATATCGAGACCAGGATAATCCTATTTTGTACACCCCCCAGACACCCCCCCCCAAGAGAAATGTTAATTGCGATTAATAAAGTTAATGTAAATTATAAAAAATAATTAATAAAAAATAAATAATAGAAAAACAAGTGGGTTTAACAATCATAAGCGTATGTAATATACGTAATATTAGGATACATCGTTAACAACTAAGTACTAAGAGACTAATAATATAAGATATAAAAAAAAGAATTAAAAACTAGAGTTCATAAGGGGAATATATATGGATGATCCGAAGAGTTAGTGCCTTGGGGTCTCAGGGAACTAAACTAAAGATTGAGGGACGGGCCTGGAGGGGAGGGATAGCCGGATGCTATTGCTTCACCGCCTGGGCCACGCCCTGGCCACTGCCGCTCCTCTTCAGCTTGGACTCGAACTCCCCGAGGACCTCCTTGTAGTGAGGTCCGAGCTCCTCGCGGACCGCCTCGTACCAGCGGGCCAGCTTGTTGCGGTTCTGAAAGGCATTATACCCGATGGATTCTAAAAATAAAGAAATATATTAGTAACAGATTAGTTATAGACTAGTATTAGTTGTAGATTAGTGTACTTGGCTGATCTATTTCGCAAATGGCACTGAGATCCGCAAAGGATATGTTGTCGCCCAGCATGAACTTGCGCGAGTTGAGGAAGAGCTGCTCGAATTCGTTCAGTGTATGCTCCAACTGCTTCCCAGCCACATTCACCTAAAAAATATATTTAAAAAAATATTAAAAATATTATTCAAACAATTAAGAGTAGGAAAAGAGAGGAGGACTCACCGCATTGTCGGTGGGACGGGTCTTTTGGAGATATGGCACTAGCCACTTCTGCTGGAAGTACTCGGTGGTGGCCACGCCCATGTTGCTCTGCTGCCAGGCCAGGTACTCGTCGATCCTGCTCCGTCCCAGATGGCGCCGCGGGTACCAGTGCTCCGGCACCAGCTTCTCCCTGGCCAGGTGCCGGAAAATGGCCGAGTTCTCCGACAACTGATAGCCGTGATCCGTGATGGCCGGCAGCTTACGGAACCGGTTCACCTTGTCCCGGAACTCTCCCGTCAGGTGTTCGCCTGGAATGGGTTTTAGGGGGCGGGGGAGGCGATTAAAAACCTGTCTCTTAAAGTCTCTTAGTCCAAGGCCTAATTGTTTTTAGTTAGTCAGCTAATTAGTTATTTCTTATTACAATAATTGTACAATTCTTTGTTTTCTATTATTTTAAGATCTTTAAGGAAAGACACAGTATTTGAAATAGTAGTATTTTTTACAAGAAGTATTGGAATGTTTGGTATATCAATTATTTTCTTTTCTACTATGTCCTTAATATAACTATTATTTATGGTCTTAGGCTCTATTCTTGGGTATATACATTTTTAAATGCCTAAAAATAAACTATCTTAAAAATATATACAAATTTGTATCACTTTTGTGAGGAATATATAGAAAAAAAGAAGGAATAGCTCTATGATACCTGGTACTTTTCTCATCTTAACCCTAAAATGGGTTTATTTTTCGGTTCTAACTATATCTAATATTCTTATCGGTTTAATATTCCCTCTTTTAGATAGAAAGACTGCTTTTTGAGGGAAATAGAAGACAGAAAGACTATGTATAATATATGAGTATATAGAATTTATAAAGTATATGATACCCGGAACTCTTCTCAAACCTAAAATGGTGCTATTTTTTAGAACTTCTTTCTATATCATTATATTATTCTTTTTATTTTCCTTTTTAATGTATTATTCCTCCTAATAGAAAATAAGATTTAGAATAAATATAGACTATAGAAGGAATATAGAAAGGTATAGGATCTTCTTTCTACATCTTATATCTTTTCTTTTTTTTTAGAATCCCTTTCAGAATCAACAACTGGGAATTTTGGGAGGAAATAAAAGAAAAGAAAAATAGAATGTATGATACCTGGTACTTTTCTCATCAAGACCCTAAAGAGGGTTTCATTTTAAGTTGTATATTCTTCTCCTCCACTTTTTTTAAGGGATATTGAAATCAGAAATACAGACTATGCGATACCTGATACTCTTCCTATTCCAACCCTAAAAAACCAAACTTTTTCACACTTTTTCTGTTAATATCTGACAAAAACTATCATATTTAATATTAAATATTATATGTTCCCCAATTATAATCCCATCCGATGCAATCATCATCCGATCGCTGGATGGCCTGATGCCCACTCCCAGATACCAGAACCAGATACTCTCACACGGCAACAGGTTATTATTATTATTATTATTATTGTTTTGTTTTGATTCCGAGTCGAAAATTCGGCAATTATAGATAACGATACCGGAATACGAAAGAATTATTGCCCTCGAAAGGGGGGCGTGTCTGGGCCATTGTCATTGTCAAGGTCATTAAAGGGGGACAGTGGGTGGTTGGGTGGTTGGGTGGTTCGGATGGTGCCATATTGAAAGCCAAACGAAAAATAAAGAGTTGGAAACAGAAACGTGCACTTGTGAGGCTTTTTGTCGGGGATTCTCTAAAAATAATCACCACAATCTGGATGTGGTGGAAAAAAAACACAAATTATTGGGGTGGTGTGGAGTGCAAGTGGAATAACAAAGAAATTAAGTGAAAATTTCATGGAAACCTAATTGATTAGTCAGCCAAGTAGCCAGTCGGCCAGCCAGTTCCAGTGGCAAGCCGCGATTCCATTCTCCAATCATCTGATTAGATTTGAATGTCCGGACGGTAATTTTTCAATTTTTCAATTTTTCAATTTTATAATTGCCGACTGGCTCAGTTGGGAAAAAAGCGCCAACAGAAGCTGACAATCATGATTGATTAGTGGTGACTTTGATGGTCCAGCCAAAGGGCAACTCGTGTGGGAATCGTGATTGAGGGAATCGATTACGGAGAGGTCTATAGGGTGTTATTACTAGGGGATAATCAGGTGTTCTTGGAAGAGTACTGAGTATCATATAGTCTGTCTTGGACTCTATATTTATTGATTTATATATGATATTTTCATAATCTAACTTTGCTGTTACCAAGTTTCCCACTATAGAGAAGAGTTTTGAGAATAAGCTTTAGGAAATAAAAGTACCGGCTATTATACAGTCTGCCTTAAGATTTCAGTTGATTTGATGGAAAATTAAATATAAAAAATATTTCTAGTTACAATATTAAGAGACAAACTTTTACATAAAAATCTAGTGATATATTTGCACTTTGAAGATACTATAGACTATCTAGAAGGTAGAAATTTAAAGATTACTATACTTTAAAAATTCTCTAGCCCATCTAGAAGGTAAATTTTTAATAAAAGACCCTTTTCGACCTCCAATAACCTCCAATACCCTCTAATAACTCTAATCACAGACCATTAAATAGCCAAACAAACCGCCCAAAAGACACTCGATGGACAATTATCAAAAGTGCATACTAAAATGGGGTTAAGAAATATCAGTATGGGCCTTGTTTGTGTTTATGGCCAATTCCCACTTGATCCCAATTGCAGTTGGCTGGTGGAGTCTTGGCCAGATTAGATTCCTTGCGTCATGCTCGTGTGGCATGACACCAAACAGAAACAGAAACAGAAAAGTGAACAACAAACAGCCTCGGATCGAAGTCTTTAACCTCCACAAGGTTGTCTCTGTTCGTCGAAATGCAGTCGACCGACTTGATTTTCTAAGTTTTTCTGAGATTTCTCTCTCGCTCTCCACTCGCGACTCTCCACTCTCCACTCGCGACTCTCTGGGCGGAGTGCAAAGTCCAAAGATGGTTTACTATCCGCCAGATGCAGATACTGTATCTGAATATCTCCTTGGGATTTGCATACAAAATGCGGATATTAATTGCTAATCGAGGCGTTGCATTCTCCAACTGCATCTTGGCTGTCAGTGTCCTGTCATCAGTTCTGCACTTTATGAAGCTGAAATCACCAATTTCCGCAACCTTGACCAAGTGACTAAAAAACAACAACAACAAATTATAAAAAAGAAGACCCTGTTCCCCTTCTTCTTTATTTTTTTTGAGAAAAAAGTGCTAAGCGCACGCGCAGCTTGGTAAACAAACTGAGAAACAAACAAAAGATATCAGAGAAATAAAATGCAAACAGCTAATAACAAGCAAAAAATGGGCAGGTAAACAAATCACTAAAAAAGGGAAAAGATTTCAAGAAACACGACTGTTCGATGCACTTTTAAAGGTAATTGTACAAAAAAAGGAGAATAGAGATCTTAAAATAATAAGAAAATATTAAAAAAACAAATTTACTAAGTCAAAGGTTCAAAAATTTGTTTAAAACTTGTTTTTCAAAACTATTTTAATCAGAGAAGCTTAGTTTTGGACTTCAAAAAGTTTAAAAATGTTATGGAAATATATGTACAAAAAAGTTTCAAAGTCAAAGGTTCGAAACTCTAGCCTTTAGAAACAAGAAAACTTTTAGTTTTGAAACTATTTCACTCCCAAGGAAGGAAAATTATTTAAGTTCGAAACTATTCTCTTTTGAAACAAGACACAAGCATATTTTTTGACTTTGAAGATAAACAAGTTATAGAAATACATATATCTAAAAAGTAGTTCCTAAGTCAAAGGTTTGAAACAGGCACTTTTTTGTTATATTTAAAAAATACTCCAATAATATTTCCTCAGAAACAATTTATTTCCCCTACTTTATAATAAAACCTAGCAACCCAAAACTATCAAGAGTAAAAAAAAAAGACAAAAAAACAATCTAAAAACTGATAAAGTATTTTTAAAAGTGTGGCCTAGTTTGACAAGCAGGTGATAAAAAAAAAGAAAAGCGCAAAGATCGTTGATAGATTTTGGTTCTGAAAGTAAACACGAGCAAAGTGCACTTCTTCGCTCAGTGTAGCTCTCGACCAGCAGGTGATAAAAGGCCCCAATCGAAGCGATTTAACGTTTTTCAGGTAAACACGTTCAAAGTGCACACACAATACACACAATATACACACAACACACCTAAAAAATATCAACAAAAAATAATAATAATAACTGCCCCATCATCCTATCTATAAGACTAGACTCCCACTTCTGAGGGGGAGTACTATTCTGATTTAAAATTATACTATATAGTACTATATATAGTATATAGTATAGAGTGTTTTTGGGGCAAAGTCACGTTTGCAAAATTCCCTTTTCGGTCGGTTGTTTTTGGGAATTTGTTTGTAAATCGGCATTATCAGAAATTAATTTCGTTGTTTGTTAATTTTTGTTATTATTATTGTGTCTATAGAATTAATTTTGTAGGAGATTGGAAATGAGATTGGGTAGTTTTCAGGGAGGGGGAGTACTAGAACCTTTTCAAAAACACTTTTTTTGAAAACTAACATTTGGAAACTACTTCGAAAAAATTTATTTTAATAATTAATTAATTTTTTTAATATTATCTTGCAATCCATGTCACTTTCCCCCTTTTGGAAACTTTTCGGCTAGGCCTATGGAATTTTTAACGAGCGGAAAATTTATTTGGAAACTTTCCGGCTCTAGGTCCCCCCCTCAAAAAAAAAAAAAAAAAAACAAAAAAAGGGCTAAACATAAAAATGCATAGAAATGTGTCTGCCGGAGTGTGTGTTTTAGGGTCGACCTTTGTTTTTCGGATTTTGGATTTTGAATTTGGGATTTTGGATTGGGAAATTTGTAGTGGCCGATGTGCCCACCGGCACGTACTCACCTTTGAGCATCGAAATGGGTATCGCCTCGAAGGGTATCTTGGAGGCCTCCAGGAGGATGTAGAGCGCCCGACTGGACTGATTCAGGAAGTCGAAGTAGAACTTGAGTGGCTGCGACATTCTGACTAGCTTTCAAGATATATCTTTCGGATATATAGATATACAATATATAGTTTTATTTTCAAATCCCGATCCTTAATCCAAAAAATCAATCAAATTCGACTGGAAAACTGGATGGAGGAACTGGAACTGAAACTGAAACTGAAATCGAATCTGAATCTGAATCCCAAACTGGACTGCTGGACTTTAGCGGCTAGACTGAGTTTGCTGCGCTGCTGCTGCGGCATTTTAAACGCAACGCAGCGCACGACGCCGGCAGAGGCAGTGGCTCCAACGCAGTCGCAGCGGCAGGGACATGGGAGTAGACAAAGGACAAAAAAGGGGGTTTTCAAAAAAATATATATATATGCTTAAAATGATAAACAATTAAGCGGGTTAAGTAGTTATTTCTTAGAAAAATAAATGTTAAATATAAA
>JAJJHT010015723.1:599691-620403 GCA_021223865.1 Drosophila pandora | reverse complement strand
AAGTAAAGAAATGTAGATATTTGATTTTTGTAATAAAAAAAACTGTAATTTACCTGTAATAAAATATTTCTAAGCCTGTTTTTATATTTCTTTTCTAAAAAAAAAACTTAAAAATACAGTTTGAATCCAAGACTACGTTTTATACCTTTCCGTTTGCATTAACCAGTTGAGAATTATAGAAAAAAAAAACAAAAAAAAGTACCATATTATAATTAGTTATTATATTTACACTATACATTAAAAGTAAACAATTTTAAATTAAATAAAATTAAAGATTTTGAAATAAAAATCATATGAAAATAATATAATTATTGCCCGTTAGTAAAAATGTCAATAAAAATCTTAAAACTGACTAAAAAACTAAACAAAAAATCATATCCTATCAGATAAATAAAAATAAAACCTCAAAAACATAAAAAAATTAATAAACTTTACAAAGTTAGAAAGTAAATTGCACCATTTAAGATAAACCAGTTCGGAATTAATCGCTCCGAAGGGGAAAGAGTATTTTCGAAAGACTAATTTCTTTGATTTTTCTTTGTGATTTCTTCGCTTCTGCTTTGTCATCTGCTTTATCTGCCACTGCCTTTGGACTAGCCCCGATATTGGGGCGCTATCTGCTTGCGATTTCGAATCAGAAAGTACTTAGTCGTAGTCTTAGAGCCTTAGAGTCTCAGGAGGTGCACCCCAATGCTCTTTTGTTGGGGTATCTCCCCGCTGTTATCTTGTTTACCAAACTCGGAGCCAATAGAATAACAAAAACAAGAACTATGCTTGAAGTTAGCCCCCAAGGGATACGACTTGGCGATACCCATTCTATTGGAACTCTGAGGTTGTTGGTTTCTAAGTTCTGAAAAATGGTATAGGGGAGTATTATGACTTGATATGCTGTTGTATCAAGTCTCATGACTCTAGGGATTTAAAACTTTACGATCTAGATGGATAAAAGGACAATCCTATTGGAGAAGCACTATCCGGAGTTGAGTTTTGGGATTGGAAGATCTTGAGAGATAATACACATGAAAATGGTAAAAACTTCCCTCTAAAAACCATATAATATTATATAATTAGAGATATAATATAACATAGTATCCCTAACTCTAGAAGTACCAGCTGTAAAAACACAAGCTTTGGGATCCGAAGATCTAATATTATAATAAAAATGTAAATGACAAAAACTTCTCCCTAAAACCCATATAATACCATCTATAACTCATCCATAACTCAGAAAGTACCTGGTATAAATAGCAATGTTTTGGGATTGGAAGATCTTATGAGATAATACCTATAAAGATGGCAAAACCATCTCCTTAAAATCCACATAAAATAAAATACAATATCCAATCCATAACTCTTAAAAGTACCGGGTATAAATCATCAATCTTTTGGGTAAAATCTCTCCTGATATTATTGAAATAAAAATGGCAATACCCCCTTAAATACACCCTTCCAGTACCAGGTACTACTGCAAACTAGCTCTAGAACCTATATCGGTCAGTGAATTGTTTGGTTTGGACTGCTTCGCTGATAAAGCTGGCCATGGAGTGGCATTTCTTGTAAATATTTCCCTTTCCAGAGGTGGCAGAAGAACAGCTTGCACAAAAGATACGGATACGAGGCATCCAACAGATAGCCTCTCAAGTGCACTCTCCAGCTGGAAGGCAAATGGCATTAAGGAAATAATAAAAAGAAAATTATTCTTTTGTTTTTGCAGGGACAGCTGATGAATCAGTTTACAAAAAAATATATATCTTAACTCTTAAGTATCTTAACTAATAAGGTAGTTATAAGACTAAGACTATTACAGAATAAAATAAGATAGACTTCTTGTTTAAAAAATGGTTTAAAAAATAGTCAATATGACGGAGGACTTAAGAGGTTATTAGTTTATAATTTTAATTCTACGATAAATCTATAATAATTCTTTAATAATTTTATATTTAATTGTACATGAATTTTAAAACAAAAATAGTTTTTAAAATAAAATTTCTCCATTTGAGGCGCCAGGCGCTGTTTTTTTTTTTATCTTTTTCTTGGTAGAGTTCTCTGTAAAAATATTTAATAATTAAAATAAAAAAAGAAAAAAACATTAAAAAAAAATATTACACATAAAATAAAATACTTAAGATTATTATTAAATTATTAATTTGAATTATTAATTTCTGGGGTTTGGTTTCAGGACTCTAGGCAGTTGGCGACACAGACGTTGTGCCACTTGTTCCCCGCCCAAATGGGCAGCTCCTTGACCTGCCCGAGGTCCTTAAAGGATCCCGCCACATATCTGTAAAGGAGTAATGGCATTATTCTCTGGAACTTGCAAGGACATGGCTTGGATAGTCACCTGTAGGTGGCCAGGGATGCGGCTGTCTTTGGTCCAATCCCCGGCAGCTTCTTCAGCTCCTTGACGCTGCCGTTGTTGAGGAGATTGAGAAAGTCCTTGCGATGGTTGTCCAGCCAGCTGGATTTCTCCTTCTTGGTCTTCCTTTTGGCTTGCGACTCCCTCGCCCCCTCACCCGCCCCCTCCACCACTGTCGGCGGTAGCAGGTCCATGGCCTTCAGCACGCTCTTCTTCCTGTTCGAGGGCCTGGCCGAGTCCTTGGCCGGCAGCTCCTCCTTCAGCTGCGCCAGCCGGACGCTCCTCCGCAGGTGCTCCGTCTTGTTGAAGCGCGTGCTCTGCGTGGCATTGCTCTCGGGGATGCTCTGGATGCTCATCAGGCGCGTGGAGCGACGCAGGATACGTGGCGGAATGGCCTTCGGGGGCGACGGCTCGAGTGGCTGGATGCCGGAGAGGGTCTTGGGGCGATTGGAGAGTGTTGGCATCTCCGACAGAGTGTCCTCCGCCTCCGCCTCCGCTTCCTCCTCCTCGATGGAGCTGGAGGGGCAGGTGAAGAGCTGGCCACGTCGACTGGCAGGTGGTGGCTCCAGTGCCTGCTCCAGGGCGGTGGAGTGCAGTCGACTGTCAGAGCCGTAGATGACCCTCCTCTGGCTGGGAGGCGCCAGTCCCCCCATCCCAGCACCAGGCGGCGGCATCAGCTGCCTGTCCTGCTTCTCCACCTCCTCCTGGTACTCGATCAGGCTGAGACTGCAGTCCGAGATGTTGATGAACGGCACCGACATGGTGGTATCCTCCATTTTCAAGACCTCGCGAGCTCTAAGGGATTAGTTGGAAGGATCAGTATTGGAAGTCAGCTATCGGAGGCAGGTACTCACCTCTTCTTGGCCTTGGGGGTCAGTCCCATGTCGGAGCGGGTCCTTTGGAGCAGCGTCTGGGTCTTGGACTTCGGGTCGTGGGCGCAGACGCTGTTCTGGGCGGCGGGCTGGAGGGGCTTCTTGATGGCCGTCGAGCTGCTGAGCGGTCGCCGGAAGGCGTGCGGCGTCTGTGCGGTCATCGATTGCTGCAATCGAGGGATAGAGGGCGGGGGAGATGGTTTAGAGATTGGAACCCGAGCCAGTGCATCATGCGACTTGCGGTCGCTGCGGTTGGACTTAGTTGTCTATAAAACCGGGTGGCAGGTGGGGCGCTGGCCCAGACTACAATGGAACCGGCCAGGGAGCAGCAGTTGCTGGGACACGACGTGGAGGAATCGAAGGAGGAGGTTGCTCCGGAGGGGCAGCCGGAGGAGCAGGCTACAGAAGTAAAGGACAGTGTGGAGCCAGAAGAAAGCAAAGGGGAGAGGGAAAGTGGTGTTCAAGAGAAGCCAGAAGAACCTAAGGAGGCAGGGGATCTGGAGGAGAATCCAATACTTCCCACAGAATCTCCAAAAACAGAAGAATCTATAGAGAAGACTCTCGAGGAAGGAAAGCCGGATGAAGATCCTGAAGAATTGCCAACAAATGTAAGTCAGGAGAATCTGGCAGAAGATTTGAAACCAGAAGAAGACACAACTAAGCCTGAAGTGGTTGACAATCCGGAAGAACTGGCAAGCCAAGAAGATTCTGTGGAGGAGAAACCAGAAGAATCTAAAGAAGAAAAGGATAAAGGACCGACAGAACTTTCAGAAGAGAGTCCTGAAGATTCTTCAAGCAAGGAAACTGAAGAAAATCAAGAAGAATTAACAGAATCTTTAAAAATAGAAGAGAACCTGGGGAAAATAGCTACCGTCGAGGCTACAGAAGATTTGTCTGAAATTCCTAAAGAATCTACAGAAATCTTGGAAGAATCACCAAAAAATATAGAAAACATTGAAAACCGAGAAGAAATAGAAACAGAACTCTCCGAAGAATCATCAAAGACAATAGAAAAAGAGAAGAGACTGGAGAATTCCTCATCAGAAATCACAGAAGAATTGAAAAAGAAACTAGAATTGGAGGAGAATCAGGAGAACATATCATCAGAAGTTCAAGGAGAACTCCCTGAAGAATCTCCAAAGACAATAGAGGAAGAAAATGAGGAGAATCTGAAGAATTCATCATCAGAAATCAGGGAAGAGTTCACAGAAGAACTAGATCTGGAGGAGAATCTGGAGAATTCATCATCAGCAATTCAAAGAGAACTCCCTGAAGAATCACTTGGGGAACTAGAAGAGACGAATCTGGAGGAGAACCAAGAAACCGCCAAAGAGGAAGATCTTCCCAACGAGCAGGTGACTCTCTTCCTGCGCCAACTGGTCCACCAACTGTGGCCCGAACTGGGATCCAGTCCAGAACTACGCCTGGAGCGGGCCAGCGCCAAGGGAGACAACTACTTGGGCGTGGTCTGGCGGCTGCAGGTGGCTGCCGGAAGACGCAGCCTGGTGGTGAAGCTTCCCCCCCAGAATCGAGTGCGCCGGAAGCAATTCTTCGCCCGTCCCTGCTTTCTCCGGGAGACGGCAGCCTACGAGGAGTTCCTGCCCCTGGCGGAGCGCTTCCAGGAGGAGTGGAGGGTCCCGCTAGAGGATCGCTTCCGGCAGCACGCCCACTGCTTCGGGACGCGGCCGGACGAGCCGAACGAGTGCATCGTCCTGGAGGACCTCTCCGCCACCGGCTACCTGCTGCACAACCGCTTCCAGGACCTGTCCGTGGAGCAGGTCCGGCTCGTCATCCGCTCCTACGCCAAGCTGCATGCCGTCTCCCTGGCGGCCAAGAAACAGTGGCCGGATCGGGTCAAGCCGCTCCAGGAGCTGGTGGACATCTTCGAGCAGCGACGGGACGACTACGCCTTGGGTGTCTACTTCGAGAACCTCAAGGGAAGTGCCCTCGCCTCGCTGCTCTCGCCGGAGGACGACGTAGTCTACAGATCCCGCCTGGAGGCCTATTTCGCGAGGGGATCCTACTTCGAGCTGCTCCTGCCGCTGGTCAGTGGCTCCAACTGTGAGCCCTTCGCCGTCATCTGCCACGGGGACTGCTGGAACAACAACATCCTGTACAGGGTGGGGGGGGCCAGTGGCCAGGTGGAGGACGTGCGTCTCATCGACTGGCAGCTGATGCGCTATGCCTCTCCCGTCACCGACCTGGCCTACTTCCTCTTCACCTGCACGACCAGGAGCTTCCGGCAGGAGCATCTCCTGGGCATCCTGGAGGACTACTACTTGGAGCTGGGTCTCCACCTGGAGAGGTGAGTGTGGAGGGGTCTTGACTGCCAGGAAGTCTCTCTTAAAGCCTTGATTCCCTTACAGATTGGGCGAGAAAGTGGACGAGCTGATGCCCCGGCGGGCCTTCGAGGAGCAAGTGAAGAATAAGGCGGCTGTGGGCCTCCTCCTGGCCATGATGGTCCTCCCGATAGTGACGATGCAGGGCCAGGATGTGCCCGATCTGCAGGCCATCAGCGAGCGGATAGAGGCGGGAGCCACAACGGATCTCCACGGGGCTGGGTTTCTGGGAGCGGGAAACGAAACAACTTTCCGGCAGAGGATGCGAGAGGTGATCTTGGACTGCGTGGACTTTGATTACATTTAAGAGGAGAAGCAGGAGGAGGAGGAGGAGGTCTAGAGGGAGAACCAGGAGAAGAGTAACTAACCTTGTGCTGCAACTGCTGGGGATTGAGGCGCAGCTTCTTGGCGCTGGTGGCGAACCGGAGAGTGGCCACTGTCTCGCTGAGATCGGCGGCATGTGGACTGATGCAGGCCAGGAACGTCACATACGACTTGGCCGTCAAGGACTCTGCAACAAGGATTCCACGATTCAAATCAATAAAGAATAAAAATCATTAAATCACTCCACTCACCTTGCAGAACGGTTGTGAGGACACTGTCCCGATAGGGAATCAATGAGTGACCCGCTCCCATCGACATGATCACCTTGGTGATGCTGAGCAGGCCCCGGTTGATGTTGACGCCCTCCTGCCTGGCCACGCCCTCGTGGGCCGTTCTCCTTACCCCCTCCGATCCCGCCAGATCCACAATATTCATCCGCGAGTGCTGGGAGCCATTCCGCACATGGATCGTCACAATGGCATGGGATCGGGAGCTATTGGCGTTCATGGGCGTGGCTCGGACTTTGCGATTGCCGGCGCCCAGCTGGAGGAGGCGCTGCAGGTCGTCCTGGCTGGTCAGGACGAGGCTGGTGCAGTTCTGGCAGCGCGACGGCACCATGGGCAGGTGGGGCGAGTTGCTCAGCAGGTCGTAGGCCTTCTCGTTGTAGATCTCGATGAAGGAGGCGGCCACCTTGATGGGCGCCTTGTTGTTCTCCTGCTGGCTGTTGAGGCGCTCCAGGATGTCCTTCAGGCAGCGGGGCAGGATGCCAATCTGTTCGGGCTGCAGGATCTGGAAGATAGAAGGAGTTAAAGGGGTTCTACTCTTAAAATAATAATATTTAAAGGATTATCCTTTTATCCTTTTAAGTTCCTTACATTCTTGGGCGGCGCCATGCCCATGGAGTAGCTCTTGCCAGTGCCGGTCTGCCCGTAGGCCAGTGCCGTGCACGGATAGCCCTGCAGGACCTTCTCCACCAGCGGCAGGATCAGAGTATCGTACAGCTCCTCCTGGCTGGCGTTGGCCTGGAAGGCGTGATCGAAGTTGTACTCATTGTGGTCCACCACCAGCGCCTGCAAAATAGAATAATAGTCGGTTCTGGTCCAGTCCAAGATGGGATGTACAGTTGGGACTTACTCGGCCGTCGCCCCACGGTGGGAACTGAACGACGCTCGGCTCGCGTCGTCCCAGAAACTGGCGGAAGGGGGCCTCTCGCACAGCAATGTGCACCGCACTGAGCTTCTTCGGTTCCATCTTACCCTTCTCCATCCACGTTTCTTCCTAATTTGTATCCTTTTTTTTAGAAAATCACACTTTTATTTTCAGCATTTGAGAAATCAGATCAGTTTTGGTCTTTTGAATTGATCGCATTGGTGTGACCGTTCGCGGCACTCCCGAAAATACCAAAACCCGATTTTCGATAAAACTTCTTCCACATAAAACACTTTTTTTACAAGTTCAGATTGTATTTTTCACAATTTCACTTCACTTTTTCATTAAAGGCTTGGTTTTTTGTTGATTTTTAAATAAAAACAAATGCCTTCGCGATCGGTTCTCCCGAAAAATGTAGGGAAGCAGGCCAGCGTTGCCACATCGAGAAATAGGGGTTTTCAAGGGTGGCCAGACTTTCTCAAAAGAGACGTTATTTTTGAATTCTTTTCTTGTGAGGGACTATAGGGTTGTTTAAATTAATTTTTTTTTAGAAATATATACATTTTAGTCAAATGTATGTTAAAAATATACATTTTTAAATATTAAATTGGTATAATACCAATATTGGTATAATTTTAAGGCATAATACTATTTTTCATAAGGCATAATTTAATTTTTTTATTATTACGACTAGAACCCTCCCTTGAACCAAAAAAAAAATCAACCAAAAACTATAAAAAGCTTGCCTCTCCGAAATCAACAACTCAAAATGTATCGACAAAATCGATGGAAACTTGCCATTTTAATTGTAATTATTGCAAAAATAACATCTGGAGTTAATGGAGCACTGGACGGATCGGGCAGATGTGGAGCCTACGAGTGCCGGTCCAGTAATCCGATCTGCCGGTGCGAGTCCTTCTGCCAGGAGTGGAGCCAGCGGTGCTGGAAGTCCCCCACCGGATGCCACTGCGCCCGGGGCTATGCCCGGGATGACCAAGGCAACTGCATACCCCTCACCCTGTGCCCCTGACGATAATCGGGTTCTATAATTAAATCGCAGCTGCATAATGCTTACAAATTGTATATTAATTGAGTTAAATTTAGCGAAAGCCTGAATTCATTCCACGCCTCACTTCATTGTCCATTTTTTCCGCCAAAAAAAAAGGGGAAAATAAAAATTTAAATAAAAAACAGTTGCTATATTATGTTGGAGGTGAAAAAAAAAGGAAATTTCTGAATGGATAATGGCCAGGTATGAATGTCCATGTTAATTGGGGGGAAAAAAACATGAAAACCGCAACTGTCAAATGTCATTTAACAAAAAAAAGGGGGGGAATTTTAACAAAAAAAGTTGATTTTACAATTAAAAGTTTTTGCATAAAGTTTGTACATTTATTTGCCATTTTGTCAAATTAGTGGCAATCATTGTTATGATAATCTAATTATGTTAATTATGGGATTACAAGAGGGACATTTTTTTACCTGTGTTTAATTTATTTTTTGATTTATTTTTGCTTTTTTTACAGAAAATAACTTTGTTTCTAGCTGTTTTTTAGACTATAGTGAGTTGAAATTTTGTAAGGAAATCCAAGTAGTCCTGGGATGTGAACCAAGTAGTCCTTGGAATCGAACAAACGAGTCATCTGTCAGGAAAAAGTTGAGGCCCCAAGGCCCAGCTCGGTCTAAACTCATTCTGAAACCAAACCCCAAACACAACAGACGCTCCAGCTCTACAACTAACTCAAAAATAACTAACTAATATTTCAAAATAATAAATAATACTAATAGTGAATAATAATTAATTTGAAAAATATACAAAACAAAATTTGTAGGCGAAAAAAAAATTGTTATTAAATTGTGATTTTTGATAATTAATTTTTGACGATTTTACGCAACACCCCCACGATGGTGAGTCGAGTGGTGATGAACAAGGAGCAACCAGAGGACATCAAGGGGATAAATACCAGGAGCAAGACGGCCATTCTGCAATCGCCGAGCAAACGACTGAAGCAGCACAAGAAGCTGGTCGTCAGGATGAAAGTGATGGCCAAGCAAGGACAAATGGACAACACCACCATGGTAAAGGTTGAGAAGGTAGTTACTCTTACTCCCCTACTTTATCCAAATAATTGTTAATATTATTTTAATTTAGAGTACTTCCATTCAATCTTTTAAGATGTTGTAAAGAACGACGCACGAATCACGAACGATTAACGAAAAGACGAAAAGATCGAAGCTACACCCGTATATTTTGTTAAGATCAAGCCAATAAGTTATATATTTTGTACTCCCGTTCACATGGATAAGTTAACTTTAGTTAGTTAGTAACTAAGATACATGTACACAACGACGACGACGGTACAATATCCCATCCCCTGCCAACAGTGACAAAGGAAGACATTACCTTCAAATAAACAAAAATACACAAAAAAAATGGTGTTTTTTTTAATGGTTTTGGGGGATACTTAGTAGTAGTACTAAGTTTAATACTTCTTTAGGTGTAGTGACTTAGAAATAGATCAAAGGGCTTATTATACTTCTTCATAAGAGTCCTAAACTTAAAAATGATGGTTATTTGATAGGTTTTTTTTTTCATAGGATTCCTAGAACTTGGAGCTACTTGAAGGCATTTCAAATATTATGCTTTAAAAGTCAAATTATAAATAAAATAGAAGTGTAGAAATTTTATAATATATTTTTATAATTTTATAACAAGACAAAGTTCAAAAATCACTTGTGATTGAAATAGAAAATGGACTTACCTTCACAATATTAAAGTCGATTAAAGTTGATAGAAATCAAAACAAAACAAATCGATGAGTTTGCTAAAAAAAAAACAATTTGAAAAAAATATTAAATAAAATGTATTTATTCTTTGTTCTTATATAACTAATAAAAGTATATTCATTTTATATAGAAGTTCATTTTTTGGGGCTCCAGAAACAGTACTTTCTTATAAGTTTCAACCAATTTAAGCACTATCTGAACTAACTAGCAGTTATCCCATGGATATTTATGGGAAATAAAAGTAGAAACAAGAAGGAACAATTTTAGGAATAGATACAACAATAGGAACAATTTTATAAATTTTTATTTTAAATTTTAGTTTATTAAAAAATGTTGGTTTAAATTGAAGTATTTCTTGCAATAGATAATGCTTTAGGAAACCAATTGTCAGAATAGAACAATTATCAGATAACAATTATCTAAAAAATGATCAAAATTTTTCAAGTCAAAAAAAAGAAAAATTCCAAAAAATCGCAGCCGTTTTATATCCTGAGCCGCCGAGTCGCTAGAATCGATTGAGAATTATAGGCACATACAAGAAAAATCAAATTAATTTTTCATTTTATTTATTTATTAAAAGTTGATTAGAAATTGATCTAAATAATGATATCTCTTGTATAATATATGAATAAACATTAGAAATACAAGAATAAAAACAATTCTATTAATTATTAATTTTAAATTGTTTATTAAACTTGCATAAAAAGTTGTCTTAAATTTAGGTATTTCTTTCAATAGATAATGCTTTAGGAAACTTATGGGATTATGGTAATTAGAAACAGATAACAGATACAGATACAAAAAGCAATTGTCTAAAAAAAGATGAAAATTTTTCACGTCAAAAAAAAAAAAAATTCCAAAAAATCGCAGCCCTTTTATATCCTGAGCCGCCGAGTCGCTAGAATCGATTGAGAATTATAGGCACATACAAGAAAAATCAAATTAATTTTTCATATTATTTATTTATTAAAATTTAATTAGAAATTGATCTAAATTGTTGTTGTATCCCCCAGATACCGTTAGGCGTACAATAACTGTAAACAATTGAAGCCAGTGCGACAACAGCCGCCCCCGCACACCCTGGCCATGCCGCCCTGGGTCACCGGGCGACAGATGATGGGCGGACCGCGATAGCCCCTGTGGTAGCAGACCCTCTCGCACACCTGGCCGCCGGCCTTAACGGGAATCACCGTTAACCGGCACTCCCCCCGGCCCAGGATCTGACCGTGGGCGGACAATACGCCCACAATTAGTACAGTTAGCAGCAACAGGAAACGGTAGGCAGCCATCTTGAAGTCCTTTCGGCGGCAGTCTCTCTCTCTCTTCCTCTCCTTTATCTGTTTTATCTTCTGTTGCTATCGGCTGCTGCATTTTATACCACTTCTGTCAGTCAAGTGCCTTAAAAAAACGACAAAAAACAACTGTTTTTTCAAAAAATAAAGAGAGGAAGAAGAGGTGGCAGCCCATCTGGTATTAATTTTTTTTTTCAATTTGCGAAAACCGAAAAGAAAAGGCCGAGACAATAAATTATGAGCCGGAGATAAAACAAAAAGCGCAAATTGAACTGGGCGCGTAAATTAAAAAAACAAAGGCCCGCATAGAGAAAGGAGAAAGGGAGACAAGAGAAGAGAGAAATGGAAGAAGGGAGAAGGGAGAAGAGAGAAGAATAATGACCGCAGGACCGCGACCACCTGACGCAATTGTGAATTGCCAAGAAGTGGGTGGGGTGGAGTGGGGTGGCGTGGTGTGGGGGCGGAAGTGGGAGAGAGAAAAATGGGTGCAGTGGCGTGTAAGGAATTTTTATCAAGGGGGAGAGTTTTAGATCACTGTGGGTGAAGTTTTATTTTCAACTTGTTTGTTTTTTTTTTATAATTTTTTAAGGAAATAATAAAAAAAAACACGTAAGCTACAGATTAAAACACTTAAGTAAAAGTTTACTTTATATAATTTAATTATATTTAAGATTAAATCAATTTGATGACTTTCCAGTGGCAGAAACTATTTGGCAATAAATTTCCCCACTCCATCCCATAGTCCAAGCCCCCTTTCCTGGGCCTCTGTGGCGGACAGGATGCGGCTTTGTAAACTTGTGTCCGAACACACAAAACAACAACATGCGACAAGAGAGAAAACAAAAAATAAAAAAATAAAAAACAAAAAGGCGGAGGGGGGAGGTGCAGCTAGAGGGCGCCAGGAGAGGCGAGGAGGGGAGACGGGGAGCCGCGCCGAGCCTGCGTGCTGAAATCAAAGATAACGACTCATCAACGGCGTCATAAAAACGTGACATCAATTTTATTGCCACAGGGGGCGGGCANATGGGAGCCGGCCAGAGGGGGGGAGATGAGCCAGCGGCGACGTCATCGTTCACGCGTCGCGACGCCAAAGGTCACGCAAAAGGCAAAGCGAAAAACAAACAGAACCCTCCAGAGTTTGTTCTTTTTTTTTTCATTTTTCATTTTTCCGAAACAGAAATTCTTAAAGGAAAGTGGATTTGTGGAAAATATTACTCATACGCCCAGTGGGCCAGTTTTAAAAGAAATGTAAAGAAATTGTGGAAAAATATATTTCCATGATAGAGAATAGATCTAATAATCATTTAAGGAATTCCTCTCAGAAATCAGATGAGAATTGCCGGAGATATGGCCTTCGGGGCGCTCAAAGTGCCATTCCCGGTGTTTTTGAAGGGGACCCCCTGGAAATTTTTGGAAAAAATTCAAAAAATATTTCGCCCCAGGATTTTGATGCAGAATGATGGGAAATTGATCCCCGAGTCCAAAAAGGTACTCCACTTGAGAATCAGATAAGAATTGCCGGAGATATGGCCTTTGGGGCGCTCAAAGTGCCATTCCCGGTGTTTTTGAAGGGGACCCCCTGGAAATTTTTGGAAAAAATTCAAAAAATATTTCGCCCCAGGATTTGGATGCAGAATGATGGGGAATTGATTCCCGAGTCCAAAAAGGTACTCCGCTTGGGAATCGGATCAGAATTGCCGGAGATATGGCCTTCGGGGCGCTCAAAGTGCCATTCCCGGTGTTTTTGAAGGGGACCCCCTGGAAATTTTTGGAAAAAATTCAAAAAATATTTCGCCCCAGGATTTGGATGCAGAATGATGGGGAATTGATCCCCGAGTCCAAAAAGGTACTCCGCTTGGGAATCGGGTCAGAATTGCCGGAGATATGGCCTTCGGGGCGCTCAAAGTGCCATTCCCGGTGTTTTTGAAGGGGACCCCCTGGAAATTTTTGGAAAAAATTTCAAAAATATTTCGCCCCAGGATTTTGATGCAGAATGATAGGGAATTGATACCCGAGTCTAAAAAGGTACTCCGCTTGAGAATCAGATGAGAATTGCCGGAGATATGGCCTTCGGGGCGCTCAAAGTGCCATTCCCGGTGTTTTTGAAGGGGACCCCCTGGAAATTTTTGGAAAAAATTTCAAAAATATTTCGCCCCAGGATTTTGATGCAGAATGATGGGGAATTGATCCCCGAGTCCAAAAAGGTACTCCGCTTGAGAATCAGATGAGAATTGCCGGAGATATGGCCTTCGGGGCGCTCAAAGTGCCATTCCCGGTGTTTTTGAAAGGAACCCCCTGGAAATTTTTGGAAAAAATTTCAAAAATATTTCAACCCAGGATTTTGATGCACAATGATGGGGAATTGATCCCCGAGTCCAAAAAGGTACTCCGCTTGAGAATCAGATGAGAATTGCCGGAGATATGGCCTTCGCAGGGGTCATACTGCCATTCCCGGTGTTTTTGAAGGGGACCCCCTGGAAATTTTTGAAAAAATTTCGAAAAATATTTCCTCCCCAGATTTTGATGCAGAATGATGGGGAATTGATCCCCAAGTCGAAAAAGGTACACCGCTTGAGAATCGGATGAGAATTGGCGAAGATATGGCCTTCGCAGGGGTCATACTGCCAAAAACAAAAATTAAAATATATTTTATAAAAAATAAAAATTAAACGAGAAAGTATAGGCACTGAACTCATGAGAGCTGAGCTAGAAGAACCCAGAAGGTTTAAATATAAAATAAAATTCAAATTAAATAATGGAAAGTAAGCATTTAGCTTTTGTATTCAAAATTTTATATTTAAAAAATAATTTAATAAAAAATGAGCGGGATAATATCCGACAACACCTTAAGGGAATCCAATGTTTAAAATAAAAGAATTTATTAATTCAAAAAAATAGAAGTGGGGACAGGGTTGGGTATGCTTCTGTTTTAGAGCCCACTACATTCGGAATTAAAAAAATATATACAAATTAATAATAAAAATGAAAAAAATAAGAAACCGGAGAGTAGCCCAAGTGGAAGCTGATATTGAAGAACCCAAGGAGCTTCAAATAAAAAATGAAAATAATATAATAGGGCCTTCACTGGAGGTAAATTGGAGTTGCAGACACTTTAGAGAGAGACTGCTAGAAAGGTTTTAAAAAAGGTTTAAGATTATTTGGAAATAATAAAATATTAAGAAACGGAAATGGAAGGGGAATGCTGCTGTTGTAGAGCCCACTCAGAGTTAAAAATAAAAAAAAAAAAGAAAATGAGAAAACAGAGCTCTGAACTCGTGAGAGCTGAGTTAGAAGAGCCCAAGGATGAGACTTTAATTAAAAAATAATTGAATAAAATATATAAGCAGAGCAGCTGGTAACATACAACAACTATGCACTATGCCGAAAGTTTTAAAAATAAAATAATAAATAAATATAAATTTAGAGAGAAATAAGAGACCATTTGGCTCTGCCTGCAAGTTCGGCTGAGAGTCCAAAGTATTTAATAAAAAATAAAAATTAAATGAGGAAAGAAGGGCGCTGGACTCTTTGGAGTTGATTAGCAAAAAGCCACTGCTTGTATTATTATTTAAAATAAAAATAAAAATAATACTTAAAATAGAATATAAAAAGTGAGAAGTCGACTGTTTGGGGAGCAGAAGACTACTGATTTGGAAAGGAGAAAGAGCCGCCTTTTATACAGTTTTTGGAGCCTTCTTCAAAGCCTACTAGACTCGATAGAAGACGATGGGCAAGTTGAAGTTATCGATTCTTCATAGGGCTGCCACAGGAGGGTCTACCTTTAAAGGCAACCCTGGCACCTGTCTGTCAAAATGATAAAGTTTGGGAAAAAAAATGTAGTCCAGTTTGCGAAAAAAGAGAAAAAGTTGCGGAAAATGAGCAAAAATGTGGCGTTCGCGGTGGGTTCTTCCTAAATGAAGCATACTTTTGGGAGTTGCCGCAAAAATTACTCATACGACATGAAGAATCTGTGTTTTGAAACAGGCAAGTCCTTGAATTTTGTAGATTTTTGTAGAAATATCCTTGAAAGAAATAATACCCAATGGCCATTTATAACCCGAGAGGGCGATCCAACTTGTGGGTTATGGAAATTCAATATTTGAACCATTTAGACGAATATATTATACTTTTTCTGGACGCAGTAATAAATTTAGCAAGGTCCTCGCTTTTTTTCCACATACATACATATATGTATCTCTGTTTGCGGTCATTGCCAGGCTACCAACGGGATTTATTATTTTATTTGCCTTTTGTAGTTTTGTGCAATTGTTGTTGTTGACCTGCCGGCACCGGCAGCAGCAAATATTTTCACAATAAAATCCCTATTGATGTTTATTCATGCTGCCCCCAAAGGGGGGGCTCTTCGCTCTTGGCTCTTCCTTGGGCCTTTCATCTCTTCTCTCTCCCTCTTTTTTTTTTTGGCGCTTGTCTCCTGCAGCGATTTTCGCGGCAGTCATAACGGCGCCACTCACACACATACTCTCTCGCGTCTCCCGGAGAGCGATGGCTCACTCACTCACTCACTCACTCACTCACTCACTAACTGGCGACAAAGTTGTCGCTGGCGTATCGGTAATACCGATTCGGTATCAAAATTATTATTGAATGAACTTGTCCCATTGCCAGTTTCATTTTCATTTTCATTTCCATTTCCGCAGTCCATTTCTCGCAATAATCAATTATTGAAGCGAATACCGAACTTGTGCCGCTTCTGGCCGGTGGCCATTTGTCTGATTAATTATTGACGGTTCCCCTGGCGCGTATTAAAATTCATTTGATGTCTTTCTTGTCGCCTGGCTGGGTCCTGCCTCCTGCGCCCCCTTTTCTCCCTGACTCATTGTCATCTGCTTTCTTCTTTCTCTCGCTTCGAAAAATGCGTGTGTGCTAGAGATGGACCTATTACTAGCGATAGTTTTTCATAATTTATTTGAAATAATGTTTTTTTAATTTATTATTTATTTTTAATGATAGTATTTATATGATTTTACTTTAGTTGGAGATGGGATAATTAATACCGATATTTTTTATCTAAGCGATATATTTTATGTGACCCTAATTTTTCTTGTTGTTCCCTAATATAAAATTAAACTATGACAACTTTTTCCCAGTTTTTATTTCCAAAACCCCTTTTATATTGTTAATTTTTCCCCTTTTTTTTTAAATAATTTCTAATTATATATTATATTCCATAGTCACATCGCTAAAAAAAGACTACTCCTATGACTGTTGGCATCGCATTTTTCAAGTCGGACGATGGCTTTGCTTTTGCGTTTGCCTTTGGCTTGCAGTATAAATAAATAAGCGAAAATGCGCCGGGATCCGATCGCTTATCCGGCGCCATCTCGCCAACGTCATCGTCACTGGTGCGTGTGCTTTGTTATCGCCCCTACGACAGAGTTCATCCTCCCCCTGATTTCATCCCCCTCCACTGCTACCACCCCAGTACCCAGTACCCAGTATCCAGTAACCAGTACTCCTGTCAAAGCTTCAACTCCTACGCCAGTTGATTAATCGTTGCTCGAATCACGTACAGCGACAAATGTCGCAGGTGAAAATACCAAAGTGCTCTCGCTTACAGACAGTGTTGCTTCATTAGCTTCTTTTTATAATTAATTTTTTGGCTTTTTTTGTAAGGGAAGAATATAAATCTAATATTTGATTTATGCAGGTTTTAATGGATTTTTTATATTGAAAATAGATATTTTTTTAAAAAATTACTAGTTTTACTAGAAATATTCGATATTTTGGCTTTAAAATAAAATAGTTTTTATTTAAAATCCTGTTTTTATGGTTTCCTGTAACTTTAAGCTTTAAAATACCTTTAATTTCTTAAAAATAAAAAGTAATATTATTATTGGAGGACTACTATTTTGAAGTAGTATGGTATACAAAGTTTTTAAAAAGAGTTTTATGATTTAAACCATTACTTTCATAAGTAATAACCTTTTTAAGCAATAATTTTAAAAATCATAGGTATAGTTTAAGCATTTAGTATTATTCACAAATTCTATCAAAGATGGTACAATTTAAATTAAAAATCCTTCAATAAAGAAAAATCCTTCACCTTTCTTTTTGCACAGAACCCCCTTTTAAAATTTCCCTGCCATAGCCCCTTATTCCCAAACAAACAACAAACGAAATGAACAAAATGAAGTTATTAATGCAATAAACAGAATAAAATTGGGGTTAACAGGCCCGGCCCGGCCCGGACCTCTTGTTGCCTTGTTGTTTTCGGGGCTGGCAACACTGATTCACTTCGATGTCCTCTCCCATTGGCCCTCTCGCTCCCTCTCGCTCCCTCTCGCATTAACATAAATAAATCACTCGCCGCCATCAATCAGTCTGTTTGCATTTGCGCAGGCAGCCGCAACACCTCCCGTTACTCCTCCACCTCCTCCTTGATCCTGCCAGCCGCTACCCGCGTCAGAAGCCGTTACTCCCCACCCACTCTCACTCCTACTCTCACTCATTCATTTCGCTCTCGCCTCCATCTTTTTTGTGCGTTTGTTGCGTTGCTTTGTTGTCGTCGCCGCTTTTTGCTTTTTGCTTTATGCTTACGCGCATTTTTCGTTGATTTATTGATGTCTCGACTATTAAGCAATTAACTTGTCCCTCTGCCGCCCAGACTCGCTCCTCACCTTGCCATCCCCTTCTCTTTTCGCTAAGGGGGTGGGCTAGTTTGCTACTTGAATAAAATTGTCCTTTCTTTGTAGCTGGTTTTCACTCAAGATTTTTACAGAAATTCTCAAGCTGTTCTGGCTTTCTAAGCTTAAAGAGCCTTTCTAATAATTTTTGTTAAGAATTTGCTTCAAAAGAAATCCATAAATCGAAAAAACTGAAAATTTCCAAGAACTTTCGTTAAGGCCCTAAAATTCTCAAGTAGTTCTAGCTAGAATAATCTAATTCTAGAATAAGAGCTTTTTTAGAACCTATTTTTTGAGAATTTGTTATAAATTTAGAATTCTCAAGTAGTTTTAGCTCTGAAAGGGTTAAAGCTTTTTTATAACCTTATTTTGAGAATTAAAAACAAAAATAATAATTTGTAAGACATTTTTTTAGTTCTTAATAGCAGACAAAAAACTAAATCAAAGCTTAAAATTCCCAATCAGTTCTAGCTTTCTTAGCATTAAAAGCCTTTAAAACAAATATTTTAACCATTTAATTCGATTTTTGGAGATAAGAACTAAACAAACCCCCCAAAAAACCCCCAAATTTATCCCCTAATACAACAATACCCCCCTTAACATGGCCTTACTTGTATTCCCTATGTAAATAGGTAATTATGCAATACAAATGATGCCTACGGGATGACCACGCCCCCTCCATCGTACATCGCCCATAGCCCATAGCCCAGTCGGCCAAATGAATTTGTTTTGTGTGGAATTTGTTGGGAAATTTGTCCACATGCGCGGGCAGATTTATGAGACAGTTATCCTTGTCTACCTATCCCTGTTATGGGTGGCAACCCTGCCATCCTGCAATCCTGCCATCCTGCCAGACGCACGTGTGCATATTGAAAGCCTGCGAAATGAGCTTAATAATTAGCAAGGAGAGACCGAAAAAAAAGAAACAAAAATCTGGCACACCAAATGGGCAAACATTCCCACATAATGAAATAAATAATAATAAAGGCCACCCCAAAGGTTTTTGGGGCCTTTGGGGGAGCGAAAGTGAGGGGAGACACACACATGTGCTCGAGGCAATTTTTTTGCAAACTTTTCGTTTCGTTTCGTTTTTAGTTTTTGCTAAATTTTTAATACAACTGTGCGTGTGTGTGTGTGCTTGCTTATTCATAAAGTTACCACACTCTCAAACTTACAAAAAAAAAAAAAAATATTCTTAAAAAATAAAAACAAATACTCGCCAAAAAAAAGGAAAAAAAACAAGTTCTGCAGCAGTGGCATATGTCTTTGGGAATAAAGAAAAAAAATCTAAAAAAAAAAGAGGAAAGAAAAGGAAAAGCAACCAAAAAGACCCAAAAACACCAAAAAAGTTGCAAGTCAGAGCTGAGAGAAAAGTGCAAAGGGACAGTGCTGGGTACAACTATACGTATACGCAATATTACGTATACGCCACGTGTGAATCCAAGAGATTGTTGGATTTTTTGGATAAATTCTTGTTTCTCATTGGTGTTTGTTGGAAATACAAATATTTAAAGAGGATAAAAGGATAATACAATTTTCTTTTTTTTAAAAGGTAATATATGGTGTTTTTATTACGTATACGCCTAGTGTGCTTCCAGGGAATTTTTTGGTATAGGGTTTTAGAACAATTTTGCATAATATTCAGAAATTCTGAAAGTATTTGTCCTAAAAACTAACTAGAAAATAAAATAGTTAGTTTTTTTGCTTTTTAAACCATACGTATACGTAATATTTATAAAGCATACGCCCTGTATACCTTGAAAGTCTTATTTTTATCAAACAATTCTAACAAAAAAATGGAATTTTTAATGCAAATCAAACTAGTATTTATTTAAGCTTATTTATACAAAAATTTAAGTATTTAAACTCATTATTATTTATTTTTATGCTTGAAAAACACAAATCTACCTTGAAAAAGCCACACTTTCCATTGTAATTAATAAAAACTAATCACCTTTGCTATATATACTCACTGAAAACAGACTTTTTCCAAATAAAACAATCGATTTAAAATTTTATAGTTGGCAATTTAAGTTTCGAAATGGAAAAGTTCTAACCAAAATGGCAATAAAGTCGGTGATCAAAGTTCTTTCGTGGGGCTATAGTAAGGGAGAGGAATACCATATCTAATCCAATTAGAAGTCAATGTTTATTATATGGCCAATTATCCTCCAATGGGATTTGATTGTTTATAAAGAAAAGAAGAACTATAAAGCCCAGTGGCCATTGATTTCTGCCACAGACTGTGTGGCTCTTAGGTCTAGTATTTTGTTTTTTTCATTTTTGGTGAAATTTGAAATTCTGTTTCTGTAATGGTTTTCTGCAAGAGTTTCCAAAATAGACAACAAACGGCCTCGGAAACTAGCATTTAAAGAAGTATTTTACAAAAAAAAACATGAAATGTTTACTGCAAAAGGGAAACAAAGGCGAAGAAATGCCTTTAAGTTGGAANTGTGG
Source organism: Drosophila pandora (assembly GCA_021223865.1). Lineage (NCBI taxonomy): Eukaryota > Metazoa > Arthropoda > Insecta > Diptera > Drosophilidae > Drosophila > Drosophila pandora. The sequence goes on along the minus strand of JAJJHT010015723.1, from coordinate 600,183 downwards.
TGGTCAGTCGCGTGTGGCATTCTCGAAAGTGAAAGAAAAATCGGTTTGCAATGGCACTGGCAACGTGCAAAAAAAAAAAAAAAAAGAAGAAATATATATATAAAAAAAAATAAGAAAAAAAAAGAAAGCAAACTATTTTCAAACTCTCACAGAACTTGGTCAGCCAACAATAACAGAGGGTAGCTGGTGAGTGAGGAAAAGCGGGGAGAGCGGGGAAAATCAGGGTGGAAAAGCGAGGAAAATTTAGGGGAAAAGCGGTGGGGAATCGCTGGCAATAAGGTTGCCAAAAAGTGTTTGCAAAGTGCGAGCCAGGCAAAAGTCAAGGACACCCAAGGAAACCCCGTCCACTATTGGATTGAATCGAACCCCAAAAACACCAAAAAAAAAAGAAAAGAAAGTAAAACCAAATAGTATGGTTTCAGACCCAAAACTGGACCCAAGAAAACCTTCAAAAAAAAAAGAGAAAAATAATAAAAAACGAAAGCAAATCAA
>JAJJHT010015723.1:577138-588734 GCA_021223865.1 Drosophila pandora | reverse complement strand
CTTCTTTAAAGTATCTTAAGGATATGAGAGTATTGTATTAAAATTATACTACAATTATAAGTATTGAAGTGTTATATTTTATTGAAATTTGTAATTTTAATTATTAAAATTTTTTATTAAAAATGTATTTCAATTCCCCCTGTACCCCCCGTAGAAGAGCCTCTGAACTGGAGAGTCTTCCGAGTTGTTTTTTTCGAAATCCCCTGAGACTCTCCCCACCCCCCCAGTGCCGTAATGAAGACTAGGGGGGGGGGCAGTGGTATAAATTTATCGCTAACTGCTTGGCTGATTGTCCCAGTTTTGGTTCGACTGTTTGGCTCTAACCCCCCCATCCCCTCTCCTTCTACTTCTGGCTCTGACTCTGGCTCTTATCTAAGAGCCATTGCCAGTTTTTGGTAATTGTCGAAGGCTTCTGCTTTCGCTTTTGGAGACTGCTCCTTTTTCTTTTTTCTTTTTTTTTTTGTTCATTTTAGCTTTCTTCTTGTTTATCTTCCTTTTTATTATCCCTATCGGAAAGTTCAATTTTTGGTGGCTCTTCTGGCCAAAAAAAATCATTCATCTGCCTGGCAGTTCTGCTCCATTTTTGGATTTATTTTTTTTTTTTTTTTGGCTTCGGCGGCAATGGTCCTGCTTCTTGCAGCTTTTAACACGCACACATGGGCACTTCAACACGCACACAAGCACAGACACGCTCTCTCTCTCTCTCTTGGTTAGTTGTCTGTGGTGGAAAGCTCTCTTTGCACTCTTACTCTCTTAGTCTCTCTCAGTTGGTTGCTCTCTCTCGTGCTGGTGGTGGCATCTGTGCATCTGTGTGCGTTACATAAGTCCCGTTATGACTCGTTTCTCACCACACTCGCCCATACCAGAGAAATTCACCAGAGCGCCCATTGAGAATGTGTTACCAACAAAAGTTTTCAAACAAATCTAGCACACACACACTGGCAAGTGTAAGTGTAGGTGTAGATGTAGGTGTGTAGAAGTCCCTTTTTTGTAGAAGACCCGTGCCGTGCCGTAGAGTCCGTGCCGTAGTCAGCCGCATTCCGTATTCCAGTCGCTGATTTGGCCGCCAAACAAACGCATCGCAGCTCTCGTCTTGACGGAAAAGCACGTTGCTTTCAAGCCAAAAACCCAAAAAGTTACAAGAACAGGGCCAACACGCGCTAACGGTCTCTCGAACAACAACAAAACAAAAAAAAAAAACACAAAAAAATAATAAATTCTTAAAAAAAAAACACAAATTTGAAATCGAATAAAATAAATTGCAAAAAATATTTTCTTAATTTTTTTGAAAGTTTCCTTTTTTTTTTTTGGAACAAAAAAACAAATTTAAAAACAAAAAATAGTTAACAAAGAATTTTTTGGTGGAAACACAAAATAAGTAAGATTTAAAAAAAATCAAGTGATAAAAAAAGAAATAAAAAATAAACTAAAAAATAAATAGTTAAAACAAGAAAGGAAAGCTAACTTCGGGCGGAGCCGAAGTTGATATACCCTTGCAGTTCAGTAGCAGTCCGCTAGGTGGCGCCACGCATCTTATATTATTAGATATATAGAAGATCGTATATAGTCGGCCGATCCTTATGAAATTTGGCAAATCAGATTATTTTGTCCAAAATAGAATCTGTACCAAGTCCCATCTTTCTAACTTAAAAAACACCAAAGTTATGCCAATTCCGATCGTTGTATGACAGCTATAGGATATAGTTGGCCGATCCTTATGAAATTTTGTACATAAGATATGTTGGTCAAATATAACATGTGTGGAAAGTCCCAACCCTCTATCTTAAAAAACAACGAAGTTATGGCATTTCCGATCAATCAGTTATATGGCAGCTATAGGATATAGTCGACCGATCCCGGCCGCTCCGACTTATATACTGCCTGCAAAGGAAAGAAGGGTGTGTGCAAAGTTTCAACTCGATAGCTTTAAAACTGAGAGACTAGTTTGCGTAGAAACGGACAGACGGACAGACGGACAGACGGACAGACGGACAGACGGACAGACGGACAGACGGACATGCTTATATCGACTCAGGAGGTGATCCTGATCAAGAATATATATACTTTATAGGGTCGGAGATGTCTCCTTCACTGCGTTGCACACTTTTGACCAAAATTATAATACCCTCTGCAAGGGTATAAAAAAGAAGAAAGAAACAAAATAAACAAACAAACAAACTGGCGGGCAAACAAAAAACAAACAAGAAACACAAGGCAGATCGAGTGTTTATTTTTTGTAGCATACTTTTGTGCGTTTAATATATTGAACCAAAATAAGGGGTATTTTGAATGTGAAATTTGGAAATTTCAAAAAAAAAGGACATTTTCTTAAGAAACCGTTATGCTTACAAAACTTGACCCAAATTTGGGATTTTTTTTTTTTTGCGGCGGTCTTCAGTGGTTAGACAGAGAGGAAAGAGTGAGGGGGTGTGAGTGTGAGTGAGAGAGACGGACAGCGAGACAACGTGGAAGGATTATGTAAACAAAAATACCCGCACCCGCACCCGCACCCCCCCGCGACTTAACCTCCAAGGAGCTGGGAAAGGACCTCCCCGCAAGGACCTCATTCATCAATGGTCGCAATCATCCCCACTCACATAAGCACCCCCCTCCCTCTAATCAGGAGTCCTTGCGTGTCATTTTCTATCCATCTCTAATGGTAATACCCCCTTGGAGGGAGTGGAGTGCGTGGAGAGTGGAGACCCCCCTTTATTCCTTTAATTGAAGAATAAATCTTGGTATTAGAGATCCCCTACACACTATTTTTTTTATTAAGGGGGGGTCTCAGTCAGATCAGATATATCTGTGAAATATCTGTGGAAAATCTTTATCGTTTTGACGCTTCTGGTCTGCGGCATTCCCATTGCCACTCGACTGCTCTTAGCCCGGCCTAATCCAATCGCCTTAAGGTGGAAGCTGACATTCAGGCGCAGTTGATTGCAATGCCACACCCCCCCATGGCCCTCCCTCTGGGGCCACCCCTCTTGATCCTGGCTTTTATCCTTCGCCGGTTCTCGAAGTCTTCCACCATTTTTTTTTGTGCATTGTTTGCATCGAGTCCTTTTTTTTTTTTTATCCATTTTTTATCATTCATCGCTTTCGTCGCATTGCCAGGGGCGTTGTCAAAGAGGGGGAGGGGGTGGTGCTGGTATAGGAGGCTGTAAAAATTAATTTACCACCTACCCTCCCTACCCCTCACCACCCCCGGACGGCTGTTTGGACTGCGGCTTTTTTAGACTCTATTTTTTATGGCCATCTCCCCCCGTCTCAGTTCTCAGCTCTTCATTTGCATTTTCTGGCATTTTCCTTCACTGCGGCGGGAAAGTAAACAAATTTCAAGATTTTTCAACAATCTAATAATCCCAGATTGCTTTTCCACACTTTTTCTCAACATTTCGCCTAAACTCTTTCCCAAATTATGCGCATTTCTTAAACGGAAGTCTCCACCTAGCACTTCCAGTTGTGGCTTTTGGGTTTCAAAAAATTTAAAAAAAAATATTTAAAACTAAAATATTTATAGTTTTTTAGACGGATTTATAGAAAATCGACCCATCCATCAATTTAAGATGTTTTTCTTGAGAATCGGATAGAAATTGGCAGAGTTAGAGCCTTATCTATATAGTCTTGTAGAGATTCCCTGTATTTTTAGGAGCACTTTTTAGAAAAATTTCAAAAAAAATGTAAAAAAATTATATGTTTCCAGATTTTGATGCAGATTTGTGGATAATATGTCTACAAATCATTTAAGATACTCTTCTTGGGAATCGGTTGAGAATTGGCTGAGTTATAGCCTTCGTAGTGGATCATATAGGGATTCCCTGTATTTTCAAAGGGGACCCCCTAGAAAATTTTACAAAAAATCTGAAAAATATTTTGTTTTCAGATTTTGATGAATAATTAGAGAGACTGGATTTTCAAATCTTTTAAGGTATTCCTCGTAAGAATCGGAGCAATATTGGCAAAGATATAGCTCCCCTAAGGGGTCATATGGGGGTTCCCAGTATTTTTCCCTCGAAAATTTAAGACAAAATTTAAAAAATATTTCGTTCTCAAATTTTGGTATAAAATAATCGAAATCAATCCACAAATCATTTGCGGTATTTCGTTTTGAAATCGGGTTGAAATTGCCAAAGATATAGTCATCGCAGTGGGCCATATGGGGATTTTTTGAAATTTGAGGGCCTTTAGAAAATTTTGAAAAAAGTCGAAAAAATATTTTGTTTCAAGATTTTGATGTAGAATGATGGGGAATCGGAATAGAAATATATAAAGGTATTCCGCATAAGAATCGGATGTAAATTGGTCAAGATATGGCAATCTAAGTGGGTCATATAGGGATTCCAGGTGTTTTTGAAGGGAATTTTTGGAAAAAAATCTAAAAAATATTTTGTTTCTAGATTTTGATGCAGAATGATTGGGAATTCTTCCACAAATCATTTAAGGTATTCCTTTTGAGAATCGGTTGAGAATTGGCGGAGTTATGGTCTTCACTGTGGGGCATATAGGGATTCCCCGTATTTTTGAAGGGAGTCCCTTAGAAAATTAAAAAAAAATATCTAAAAAATTGTATGTCTTTAATTTTTAATGCAGAATGTTGAAAAATCTATCTATAATTAAATCAAGACACTCCGCTTAAAAATCGGCTTCAAAATGGGAAAGATATAGCCCTTTTAGTGGGAGAGATGGTGAAAATCGTACTCTTCTGATTTCAAAAGATGTCTTCCCCTTTTCTCTCCCATTTCTCTCAGTGCAGTGCACCTCATTTCGGGAATCGTTTACAATCCATTTAATTCGAATAACTTGGCAGCGTGTTTCATTCCGTTCCATTCCCTTCCGATTCGTTCCTCTTTGTTGGCAAGTGTTTTTATTTTCGAGGGCTCCCTTTTTGGTGGGGGTGGTGGGGCGGTGTGAAAAAAGTGCTGCATGCTCGCGGGCGCAAGGACCAAAAAGGAGAAGGAGGAGATAAGAAGAAGGAGGAGGAGGAGGAGGAGGAGAAACAACAACTGCAGCATAAAAAATAAGCACAGGAGAGAGGAGAGAGGAGAAAGGAGAAGACACACATTCAGACAGATAAACGAGTCGAGTTACAAGCCAAGACAGAGACAGAGGCTGGTAGGGGGTGGGGAGAGGGGCTGTTGGTGGTAAGAGATACTGTATCTTATATCTGCATCCCTCTCCTTCCATCTTCTGTCTCACTCGTTGGCACTGCATTAGCAGCCAGCTGTGAACGAAATAAACGTAAAAATATTTTTAGTGTGAACAAATTTCAGCTCGTTTCTGCTTCCAAAGGCAAAAAAATAAAAAAAAAAAATAAAAAAACACAGAGAATGAACACACTGAAACACTGCGACAAACGCACACAAATACAAAGAACACACACATACACCTGGCACAGACACAGCACCACTTCCCTCCTTCATATATATAGGACACCTGACATGATAACATCCACCCCAACCTCCCACCCACACACACATGCACAGTTACAAACCGTGTTTAGTTAGCAAATGCCAATGGCTCATGGAGAGAAAAAGATGCACAGAGAAGACACTCTCCCACCAGGTAGGGGTATGGGGGTATGGGGGTACTTTCGTGTGCGACAGTTTTGTAAACAAACAAAGCCAAAAGCAACAAGAAATTCCCACGACAAGGGCCACCATATCGAGGGGTCTCTGTAGAAAGCCAGGCTTTACATAATTTCTACAAAAAGTAAGCCAAAGAGTTTGTTTCAAATGCGAATCGGGGTCACCAGTTTGTTGTGCAAGTCTTCAAATCATTCTTATTGATTTCTTTATAGAAGTTAGGGGTGTTTTATTAATAGGGCTTTTATTTTTAAGGTTAGAGGTGATTTAAACACTATTTGCTTACAAATATCGGGGTCACCATTTCTCGTAGGAGTCTTAAAATCAAACATATCATGAGAAGAAAGCATCCTTATAGAATAGACTAGATTCTTAAAAGAGAACTTGTATACTGATAGTTAAAAGTGTTTAAAAAACAAGTATCATATAAAAATCTTACATTTTTATGAAAATCGGGGTCACCCTTTATGTAGAAGTCTTAAAAGAAGGTATTCTGATGCTGTTCTGAAGAAAGATATATGTTTATATTAATTAATACTAATATTTTGATAGTTAAAAGTGATTCAGAAACAACTATCACAGAAAAAACTAATTTTTTATATAATCGGGGTCACCATTTGTTCTAAAAGTCTTCAGAGCATAGTAATTCCACACTTGATGATTTCTCTACAGCAAATATATATGATTTGAATAGAAACGCCTTCTATTTCGATACTTAAGAGTGACTTAAGACCATTTCCTATACAAAACAACTAATTAAGATCCTAAAATCGGGGTCACCGCCCACCAATTAAAGCCCTGAACCTCTCACAAGTCCCCAAAATCTCATTAAAAGCATCTAGTCACCATCTAGTCCTTAAGAAATCCCCGAAAACAACTAAAAGACTGCAAAGAAGCTTCAAATACCTGAAACTTAAATCCCTCCGACACTTTAAGCACCACTCACTACACCTATTTGGGTGACCCTTGAAACAGTGATTGTTTAAAACTGTATGTCCTTGACATAAATTCACGCTTCTCTCGGCACAGGACAGGACAAAAATCAAGTTTCTGAGTTGTGAGGGACAAAAGCCAGGAAGAGATAAGCCCGGATTGCAACCGATGAACAGCAGTTCCTTGGGAATCGAAATACGTATGCGATGTGATGTGTGTCCTGTCCTGGTATCCTCCTCCCTCCTTCTCACAGATTCCAATCCTTCTTCGCATATCTCTCTCTCTCTCTATCTCTGTCTCTGGGACTATCTCTATCTCTATCTGTATCTCTATCTGTATCTGTATCCTTTGGGGCATTGAATGTTTTTGATTTCATTTCTGCACTTGATGGGGAAATATTTTGCATACGACATCTCAGCGGGACTGCAACTGAAATTAACAGAATTTATTTCATAGCTGTGACTGAGATGGCTATATATATAGAGGGGGACAACAGATGACAAAGACAGGAATAGTACAGAAAAAAGAGAAGAAAAAAAAACACAAAAGGCAACTTATTTTTATGCCATTCGCGTCAACCGCAGAAGGCAACCGCCCACACTTAACCCCTTCTGGCCCCTCATTCCTTTTTTTTTCTTTTTTGTGTGCCCTCGCAGGGTTAAGTTTTTTATGCGCTTTTGTTTGCAGCCTCTCGGCCCTTTGTACGGGCACCCCCCCTTATTTTTTTTTATTTTGTTGCCAACTGTCATGAAAAGTTGACCTGAAAAGTGTCGTCCTCTGTTCTTGTTATCATTTTTGGTATTTTTTTTTTGTTTTTTTTTTTTGTTTTTTTGGTATAAATCGCTAATTGAACCCCCCCTAAAGCTGACCAACACAAGTTTGATTGATGAGTCCCTGGCGGTAGAGAGACTCTTTCTATCCTTAAAAGTCCTTCAGACTACTCGAAAAAAAAAAACAAAAATGGAAAAGTTTTAAGCAGTTTCCACTAAAGGGGGGTCTCTAGTTCAGAAAAACTTTTCATAAACTATCCACGACAGATATCGAAACACGGGCTGGGGCAAAAAAAAAAAAATACAAATATTATATATATAAAAAAATATATTTAATATCAGGAAATGTGCTTGGGAAACTTTGTCCATCTACTTTCTCTATTTTGGGATGTCCTTTTTGCCATTTCCTCGTAACAGGGAGCGAATTTTTAAAGCATATTAAAATACTTATGAGAAAGTTTTCAAAATAAATCACAAATATACATATATAGTATTAAAAAAAGAAGAACTTTAGCCACTAAAAGGCAATAACAGTCACTTGCTAAATCAGAGCACCAGAGCAAGTCAGAAAATCAAGTAACGAACGCCAGTCAGGAGTGCCAAGCAGGAACAGGAACAGGAACAAAATGGGAAAAAAGAGCTCCAAGTTGAAACAGGATACCATTGATCGCTTAACAACGGACACATACTGTAAGTATGGTATTATTTAAGATATATTTTAGTATTTATTATTAAAGTACAGTGCGTTTTTGGAAAATAGTGTTTGTATTTAAAGGAAAATTTGAAGAATTTGTGTTTATATCCGATACTTGATCAGTATTTTGTGGAAAAAAGACAAGAAAGTACTGGGTATCAGATAGTTAGAGAGAGTTAATATTTATTTCCGGTGTTGATACTATATTTTTTGAGCAAGGGTGGAAAAATACTAAAAATCAGATAGTTTTCTCTGTTTTAGATATATTTTTTGGTATTATTTTTTGTTTTTAGTAATAATAGCACAAAGATACAATGTTTTTTAAATCATTTTGGTATTTTTAGTATTAATAAGATACATTTTCCATGATTTCTGGATAATTGTTGTCTTTTTGGGTCTATAATTTTTTATACAAGGTACAAGGTATTTATGGAATAGTTTTTAAAAACGTTTTATCTTGTCTGCTTGGGTTTAAATTCCCATAATCCCTCCAAAAACAATACTGACCAATACTCTTTCGAAATACTTTTCAATTATTTATGAAAATAGGAACAAATACGTTGGGATTTGTGTGTAATCACCCCCCCGAGCCGAATCAAACAGTTTATTTGATGGGAAATCCCACTCGTAATTTATAGTTTTTGTTCAGATGGGGCGTCCATGAGAGGCGTTTCAATAAAGGCAAGGCAACTATGTAATTGCATCGTTTAACCCATTTCCCCCCCCTTTTTTTAATAAACTTACTATATCAATTCCATCGTCTATCTGTCTGTCTGGTATTTTATTATTTTTTCATTCATCCCAGTTACCAGTTACCATTTCCCATTTCCCATTTCCCAATCCCAGATATGAATCGGATAGCTCCGCTCTCCGCCCCCGCTCTTCCTTCGGTGTGATTTACCTTGTAATAATTCCGTTATTTATTTATTTGTTTGTTTTTCTCCCAGCCTGCCACACAGAGAGAGAGATAGAGAGTGAGTGAGAGAGAACTTTTACCGTTTTACCTCGATTGGCATTTTCTCATTTTGATTTGTTTTGTTTTCTTCTTCTTCTCCTTGGAGCAGCATCAATCAAAATACGGAAAGGTGCAGACACCTCCTCTCCCTCTCACCCACTCTCTCTCTCTCTCTATATGTATCTTTGTATCTGCCAGATAAATGCATAATTCAAAAGTGTTTTCACAGAACTTATTCCCCGTCCCTAAGGGGGGGAGTGTGTGTCTGTTTCAATGAAAATAGAATAAAAATAATGTAACTGACTCATCCGTCAAAATGAAGCCAATAAAGTCACTGAACAGCTGAGCCACAACTGGAACAACTCGGGATTTGGAAAGATATGAAGTGCCAATGGGTGTTGTCGGTGTTATGGGTTTAAGGTGTATATTTTGTTTATTTTTTTTAATTGCCAGGGATTTTACATCGAATCTTTATAAGCTTCTTAGATACTTTGAAGTTTTTAAAGGGATTTTAAGGAGGGATTTTAACAAATTTAAAGGCTTTTCTTTAAGAAGAGGCTTATGGGGATTATTAGGATCATAAATATATATTTTCTATATAAGAAATATTTGCCATAAGTTTAAGGGCCTAAAATATTAATTTTAAGAGCTTATAAGAGAGGTTTTTGGGGATTATTAGATCAAAATATTTCTTATTTCTTAAAAAGTGTGTTTAAAAATGTTTTTCAAGTTTAAGATTTTCATTTAATAAGTTCCAGGGCTTATGGAGTAGGTTTATGGGGAGTATTAGATCATAATATTATCTAGATTAGATCATAATACTAATAATAAATTAGATCATTATGTAAAATAATTTCTTTTAAAAATATTTCTCCTTTTTTTCTGGAAACCTAGCTCCTTTTAAAGTTTTCTAAACCAACAAGCGCCCTCTATAATTCAATTTCCCCTAAATATCCCCTTTAAAACTCTTCTCCAACCCTTCTATTTCCCAATTTCCCAACTAATAACCTCGAAAACTCAATTTTAAATGAAATAATAGTAATTTCTAGTAATTAACTCAATTTAGAGAGCAAGTTGAAGACCTTTTATGAGGTATTATGGAGTATTCTGGAGTATTATGAACCCCTTGAAGCATTTTATGGCTCTCTTCTTGGCTTTTAGATGCTTTTTTTAGAGCGACTTGGGAAACTGTTTTACTGTTGGTAGTTACCTTTACCGTTGGGTTTACCTTTACCGTTACCATTAACAGTTGCAGTTTTAGCTTTAAATTTACAGTTAGGGTTGCCCGCTCCCCTTTCCCCCCCTAAACTTGCTTTGGGGTTACCTGTTGTTGTTTTGGTCCTTTTTATACCTTTTTCCCCCCTTTCTTACTTCCTTTCTTGTTCCGTTTCTTTCCTTTTTCTTTTTTTTGTGTTAACTGTTACTATTAGTTACACCTTTTATTTTTATGACCCTTCCTCCCTCTCTTTTTGTCTCTCTCTCTCTCTCCCTCTCTCTTTCTTTATCCATCCATTAAATTCCTGAGCTGGTTTACCGTTAAGCAAGGCATTACATTTACTTAGCCAGTTCCTAGTCCCGTTACTCCTTACTCCCCAACCGCTCTCCCGCTCTCCTGTTCTCCCGTCTTCTCTCTCTCCCCCCTTTCTTCTTCCCTTCTTAAAAATGCAAGTCAGAAACTTTTCAAGAGTCCCCCAAACTTTGTGACTAATTGCTTCGTTTTTTTTCTCTTTCTCTTTCTCTCTATCTCTTTTTCTCCTTTATCCTTTTGGTCCAGGGGAGTGAAAGGGAGAAGGTTATATAAATAATTACCGTTGGGCATTTGCGGGCACCTGGACAGAGGGGGAGAAGGACAGAAAGTGTTGACAGATTGCTGCCAAAGTTTTCACCGTTTTTTAATGGCTTTTACTTTAACTTGTTTGTCTTTTCTTCTCCGATTCTCTCTCTCCCTCTTTCTCTCTCTCTTTTAGAGTGACCTTTTTAAATATGCAATCCAATAATTGTAATCCTCTCACATTGAGCCTGTCCTACAGCTCAACAGCTGCTAACTTGGCCAAAAAACAAATGAATCGGCTAAGGACTCTATTTATTGCCAATGGGGGAGAACCGAACAACAGGGCGTATGAGCAATTTCTGCCGGCCTGGGCCAATATTTGTTCTGTCCATTGACATGCCAATCAATTGGACATTAAACTTGGCCCAAGCATCCGCCCCACCCCGCCCCCAACAACTACTATACTGCCCAGTAGCACTGGCCGCCTTTTGGAATAAATAAATAAACAGAGGTCTGATTAGGCCCCGGCTAAGTCCAGAACTACAGATTCCTTTCCAATAAAATGCAAATCCCCAAAGTGTTGCATTCGGTTGCCGGGATTTCGGGGGTTTCCATTTAGGGACCACCCTGGGGTGGCCCTGAAATGGCCTGGAAAACAGGCAGCCCCAAACATTGGCCTTGGAATTAGCAAATTTAATTGAAAATGGCACAGTTTTTGGGGTTTTTGGCAGGGGAGTTATGGGGAATAAGGCTACACTGTAGAAAATAGAGGTTTTTCGGCTATCAGTCTTTAAAAATAAGACTTGGCTCTAAAAAAAGTAGCTACAGGTTAAGGTTCAAGGTTTTTATAGCTTAAAATTATACAATAATAAATAAAAAACAAATACCTAT
>JAJJHT010015723.1:527043-540695 GCA_021223865.1 Drosophila pandora | reverse complement strand
CCCCACCCACCTACTCCCACTCCCCGCTTTTCTGGGTATTTTTGGGCATCATGGCAGGTGCCGTTTTGTGATGTCCTTCATCCTCGTGTATCCTGGGCCTTGTTTTTCCTCTTCTTCGTTTTTTTTTTTGGCTAAAACCGAGACTATCTTTAATCTGTCCCCCTTGGCACTTGTGCTTGCAGATCGCATTGAGGCCCAAAACAGGATAAGACACGTTCCCCCAATTACCTGCCGCATAAGCCGCTCTCGGCCCGATCGCCGTGCCACACACCCCCTCCCCCCGCAACACGTTAAAGGGAAACTAAAGCCATGGGCAAGAAGAACTCCAAGTTGAAGCAGGACACCATCGATCGCCTGACAACAGACACATATTGTAAGTATAATTAAATTAATTAATTAAATATATATTTCTTACTATACTATTTATCCCATTTATCCATTTTATTATTAAAAAAAAAAAAATAAATATTATATAATCATAATATTAAACCGTATAAACGCAATACACAATTTCCCTCCCCATTATCTTAATTACTTCCACCGTGTAAACCCACCCAAGCAATGGCCGAAGCAAGGAACAAGGAAACAATAAGAAAACACGAAAACTTACATTCTCACTGCCAACTGTACTCTCTCCATCACCGCCTACATGTCCCGTTAGTTTTCGGCTGCAACGCGGTGCTCCGCCGACGTCACAGGCGCTAGGTGTCTCACTCACACATACATTCGCTTATGCGGGCCAAAGGAGCACCCCCGATGCCAATTACGATATTTCACTATTTAGTTAGTTGAATTATGTTTAAAATTGTCTCCTTTTATGCCCAGATCCTTATTACATTTGTTTCTTGCATTTTTTGCAATGAAAAGTGGCCTAAATCCCGATTTTAATCTAATTTCCCGTCGCGAAATCGCACACATGAAAAAAAACAAAGAAAAAACACAGAAAAACACTTGTTATCCCGATTAGAACCGTTATCACTTTAATTCGCACTGAAATTACTTAGTTTTCGATTAAAAAAGAACGATTTAAAATAAACTTATTAGGAAGCGTCTTGGATCTTGGGCGGTGAGTGGGAGAATAAGGAGCAGAGAGAGCGAAAGGATTGAGTTTGGCACGCCAGAATGGAAGGAGGTGGGAGAAGGATCGTGCAAGGAGAGAGAGCGTGCCGAGAGCGAAATACGTGGGAGAGTGGGTAAAAGAGAGCGAGAGAGAGAGCGAGTGGGAGGGCCTAGGTGATCAGGTGGATAGAGGGATGGGGGAGGGGGTGGTAGAGATTAGTTCCTGAAGGAGCCACTCTCCAAGTACAGTTATTTTCCTACACTGACAAAAAGTGAGTAAAAAGCGAATAAGGATATTTGCGAATTACTGATTTAAAAATTATGAATTAAAAATTAAGAAATAAAAGTAAACTAATAAAAAATAATATAAATATTCTACAAATATTAAATATTTATTTTATAAGTATTTAATCCCTAACTAACCCTTCAAAAAATTCTTAAAATTATCTTTAAATAAGAATTTCTTCAAGTGTCTGACTTAATCCCGTGTTAAAGGGTAAATAATGCGGATAAACTGGACCATCTTTACTAAATTTTTCACCACTCCATCCCCCCTCTATCCCCCCTCCATTATAAATCACTGAAAATCCTTGAACTATCCTTTGGATGCTCGGCCTGAAAGCCTTTTTGGCAAACCGAAACGCAACGTGAGCTCAATCATATATCAGCGGAAAAGTTTCTCCGTTTTTTTCATTTTATTTTTGCAGTTTCCTTTGAACCGTTATTCCATTACATTCCTGGGGTATATTCGAGAGAAAAATTCCCTCTCCAGAAGTAGATTCTGTTCAAGATGGCTAATAAATTGCATTCCTTTTGTCTCATAACTGTCATTCGAATAATTTACAAAATATCTCTCTCTCTCTCTCTCTCTCTCTCTCTTAATAAAATGAGTCAAAGCCAGTTAGTTACAAAGAATAACAATTCAGCATCTGTCATATAAATATTTTGCAAAATAAACACTATGAGATGTGTGTATTTTAATTATTTCTCTGGCTCTGGGCTATCTATCTATCTATCTATCTCCTTCTTCGTCTTCTAATTCCGAAAGCCAATTATGACGGTGGGGAGGGGAGGGGTGGGGTCGTAAAACACGCATGAATCTCTTTATGGCATTTATGGCTTTCTGATTTTGGCAGGTCAATTAAATTTGAATTAAATTTGAATTAAAAGTGAAATATTGAAAATGCCACAAAGGAATTATGAGGCCTTTTTGGCCAGAATGTGGTTTTAAGATCGTTGTGGACACTTTTGTTGCCTTTCAAAGGGTATTTTTCTCTCCTCTCTAGCCTCTTTTATCCCCTCCCCCTCCGCCCCTTAGGGCTCCCATGGCTGTTCCATTTAATTTTTTATGTAATTTCTGTTTGGACCTCCAGAGTGCAGCCATGTTGGTAGCAAAAAAAAAAAATGGGTTTTTTTTTCTAATAGTTGCACATGCCATAAACCCCTCAGGGGGACAAGAACATATGCATGTGTGTCTGAGTGTGTGCACCCCCTTATGCCTGCTCCTTGACTTCGATTGCAGTTTAAGCGCCTCGGCTATTGGAGCTTTTTAAAGTGTTCTTTTATTGTTTATTGCCTCGAGTGCGCCCATAAGTAGGCAATACTTTTCCAGCTCCATGTTTTTTATAAACACACACACACACACACTTTATTGGCTAAAAAAGTTTGGTCGTTGCAAAGCGATTTATGTTCTTTCGATATTTCTCAAAAAATATACTCTATAGCTATGGATTTAACTATTTATTAGCCCCGACTAGTGGAAACACTGCATTTCCACTCATAAATTAAATTAATTTCCTCTAAACAAACGGCCTAATGAAATAAAACACAATACAGCCTTGATTATCCCAATAATTAATGGCCATTCAGTACCACTTCAACCTCCGAAGAGACAAGTCGTATTAGAACAGCATCGATCTCGCGTTCGTAAAACCTATTAAACTTATCAGCAAAAGTTGAAAAACAAATATTAAGCACAAAACAAAACCTAAAAAACAACAACAAAAAACACACCATTTCTTACCACTCGGGCGCAAGCCCTTCACAAACAACCATGCACGAGCCACCAGACATAGCTAAATACACTACGAGATCGTATCAACTAGGAGAACCCAAATTCATTGTCATCAAAAGTAAAAATGAATCCTCATTTAAAACCGTTTCACCTTTCATCATCGAGAAATCTGTGGACTTTGCCTGCGGAGGAAGAGTTGAATCTGTCAAAAAAACCAGAGACGGCGGTCTTTTGATAAAAACAAAAAACAACACACAAGCCACAAAACTTCTAAAACTTACCAAAATCGCAGACATGGAAATAACAGCTACCGAACACAAGACACTTAATTTTTCAAAAGGCGTTATCTACTGTAACGACCTTAGAAATATAGACGAAGAAACAATCCTTCGAGAGCTTAAACCACAGAAAGTAATTGAAGTAAAAAAAATAATGAAGAGACAAAACACCATCAATAACACCAACACCAACAACTACAACAACACCAACAACTACAACAGCACCATCAACAACAACAACACCAACAACAACAACAACAACACCAACAACAACAACCTAATAGAAACCGGACTCATAATAATAACATTTGAAACCCATCAACTCCCTGAAATACTGCGTGTCGGCTATGAAACGGTTCGCGTACGCAACTACATACCTCTCCCACTGCGTTGCAGAAAGTGCCTCCGCTTCGGACACCCTGCACCCATATGCAAGAGCACCGAAAAATGTTTAAACTGCTCAGACGAAAAACACACCAGCGAAGGAGAACTCTGCAGAAACGAAAAAAAATGCCTAAATTGCGTAAACAATCCGGAACTAAACTCCCAACACAGCCCTTTGGACCGCAATTGCCCCACATTCCTTAAGCAAAAGGAACTCACTGCCATAAAAACCACCGAAAAAGTTGACCATAGAACTGCTCTGGGTATATACTTTGAGCGACACGGATACAAAACAAGAAACTCTTATGCAAATACACTCACAAAAACCACAACCACAAATACGCCCCAAAAATCTTCAAATACACTCGCATCAACATCTTCTAATGCACAAACTACATCCATATCCTGCGATCACAACCAAACTAGCACACCATCAACCTCATCTGCACCAACCAAAACAACACCGGCACCGGAAAAAATTCTCCAAAACCACGACCAGGACGACACCGAAGCCATGGAAACGGACAACACGAACCCCACCAGAATATCAACCTCATACGGATCTCAACTCACAAAGGATCTTAAACTAAAAATTTTCCCTAAAGATAAGTCTAACCCTCTTTGTACTAACTTCAAACCAACTAAATCAAAAGCCAAATCCTCCAACAAAAACAAACAAACCACTAACAGCGACAGCGAATCGGTTTAAAAACCACAGATCTCCCCTTCTTTAAGGTTTAACCTTAGAACTTCTAACTCTACCAGAATGTCACTAATTACAATTCAATGGAACATTCAAGGATACACTAATAACTATAATAATCTCCTTATCCTGATCAAAAAATTCTCTCCGCATATCATTACACTTCAAGAAACACACATACAATACACTAACAATATACCAACTCCAATAAATTACACACTACTAACAAACATAGCCACCAATAGATTTGGCGGCGTAGCGATATTAGTACACAAGTCAATTCAATATTCTATAGTAAACATTCCAAACGACCTTGAAGCTCTAGCAATACACATAAAATCCAAAAAGAACATGCTCATAAAGACAACATACATTGCACCAAACAGAACCTTCACAAACCAAATCCTTGAAGACACTTTGTTCAATAACCAAACACCATCACTGATTCTAGGAGACTTTAACGGATGGCACCCTGCCTGGGGTTCCCCAAAAGCTAATTCCCGAGGAAAAACAATACAACAATCCATTGACAACACACAGCTAATCTTACTAAATGACAAATCCCCCACACATTTCTCAACACACAACACATACACGCATATTGATCTTTCACTCTGCTCAGCAACACTTGCCCCACACGCCAAGTGGGAAATACTTAATGATCTCCACGGCAGCGACCACTTTCCGATAGTTATCTCTCTATTCCCTCCAAACACGATAAACAAATTTTCAAAACCATTTTTTATATCAAAAAAAGCCAACTGGGAGCAATACCAGACTCTCACACACATAAATAACGAAATATTCCCCACTTCATTAAACGTCAACAAAGAAGCCGCACAACTTAACAAAATTATATTACACAGCGCAAACATTTCCATCCCACAAACCTCAACAAATACAAAGCCCTACACGGTTCCTTGGTGGAACAAAAAACTAGCACAGTTAAAAAAAGAAAAAAAATTAGCTTGGAAAGCACTTAATCGCAACATCAACCTTACAAGTATTATAAATTACAGACGCCTAAATGCCAAATACAAATACGAAATTAAAAAAAGTAAAAGCGAAGCTTCCATCTCCTTCACATCCACCATTCAACCAGAAACTCCTTCATCCAAAATATGGAGCAACATAAGGCGTTTCTGCGGGCTTAACCCAAGCAAACAAATTCATGCCATACATAATCCCAATAACAACACAACAACAACAGATACTCTCAAAATAGCCAACTCCCTCTCGCAACACTTCTCAGATCTCTCAAGCGACCTAAACTTCTCTGATGAATTCCGAAATAACAAATACAAAATCAACTCAACCAATTACACACCGACCTCAACAGCCAAAAATATCGAGGGAAAAATAACTCTTCTTGAATTAATAGCAGCACTACAAACACTTAAAGGATCCACTCCAGGATTAAACAGAATTTCTTACGAAATGATACGCAATAGCTCCCTTACCACAAAAAAAAGAATAACAAACCTCTTTAACCAAATTTTCGACAGCCATATACCTCAAGCCTACAAAATAAGCTTAGTCATACCCATACTTAAACCTAAAACCGACAAAACAAACATCTCTTCATACAGACCCATTTCCCTCAACTGCTGCCTAGCAAAAACATTAGACAAAATCATAGCGAAAAGACTATGGTGGTATGTAACCCACAACAATTTCTTAAACACAAACCAATTCGGCTTCAAAAAAGGCAAATCGACTTCGGATAGTCTCCTATACGTAGACCATCTCATAACGAAGTCAAAGAGACACACCTCCCTCGTCACTCTTGACTTTTCAAGAGCCTTTGATCGAGTAGGTGTGCACACTATAATTGACCAACTCCAGGAATGGAAAACAGGCCCTAGAATAATCAATTATGTCAAAAATTTCATGCTCAAACGTAAAATAATTGTCAAAGTCGGTGCGCACATGTCAAACTCACTCCCATTATCCAACGGTATCCCACAAGGATCACCTATATCGGTAATCCTATTTCTCATCGCTTACAATAAACTCTCAAACATAATATCTTTACACAGAGAAATTAAATTTAACGCATACGCCGATGATTTTTTCCTCATTATAAATTTCAAAAACAACAAAAACCTTAATTTCAACCTAGACAACATATTACATGACATAAACAGCTGGTGCTCATACTCAGGGGCATCTCTATCCTTAGCTAAATGCCAACACCTCCATATTTGCCAAAAGCACAGTTGCACTAGCACCATAAGCTGTAGCAATACACCAATACAACAAGTAACAGCACTAAAAATCTTAGGGATTACCATAAACAGTAAATACAAATGGGACACACACATAAAATCACTACTTCCATCACTACACCAAAAAACGAATATTATAAAATGCCTTTCCAACCTCAAATTCAATTGCAACACACAAACACTAGTCCACGTCGCGAAAGCAACAGTCATAGCAAAAATGGAATACGGACTGTTTCTATACGGACAGGCTCCAAAAAGCGTGCTAAACAAAATAAAAACACCATTTAACACTGCAATCCGTCTAGCCCTTGGTGCCTACCGAACCACACCCATACATAACTTGCTATATGAAGCCAACATCCTCCCATTAGAGCAAAAACGGGACCTTCAAACAGCCAAACTCATAAAAAACCTTATATTTTCCAGAGATACACCAATACACAAACTTGTCAAACCAAATAAACCGAAAAAGAACCCATCAATCATAGAACGCACAATAAACCTTTGCCAAACCCTAAACCTACCCTACGAACCAGTTAAACTTCAGAAATACCAGCCACCTTGGGAACTCCCAAACCTCATAGACACAACATTTAGAGTACACAAAAAACAAACCACTCCACCAGACACATACAGGAAACTATACGAACATACCAAAGACAGCCATAAAAAACACAAATTCATATTTACGGACGGATCAAAAATGAACTCCACTGTAACATATGCTATCACAACAGATACATATATTATTAAATATGGTATCCTACCCCCACACTCATCAGTACTATCCGCAGAAACAATAGCCATATTAGTAGCGATAGACAATGTCAAAAACACAAGGGGAAAGTTTATGATCTGCTCTGACTCTCTCTCAGCAATTGACGCAATAAAAAACACGAACAACAACAATTTTTACTCCAACAAAATCAGATCACTCCTTACAAAGCTAGCCCCAAAAATTAAACTATTGTGGATCCCTGGTCATGTAGGCATAGCAGGCAACGAACTAGCCGACCAAACAGCCAAATCGACATGCAATATGCCCCTTATTTACACCCCAAACATTAATTTAACAGACATTAACAGACATTTAAAACTAGAATTCATAACAAGAAATAAACTAAACATAGAACAATGCAATCAATGGTACAAAAACATTAATAAAGACAATTCAAACATCGACAGTTATTGCAGATCCTTCCATCCCAAATCAAGCAGATTAGATCAAATTAAAATAACACGCCTCAGACTAGGACACACTAAACTCACACACGAGCACTACTTTAACCAAAACCAAACCTCACCTTGCCCCTTCTGCCAAGGCGACAATTCCATACTACACTTATTTAATTCATGCCCATCACTCCTCCCTATAAAACTATCCATCTTTAAAAATACAAACCCATTAAATCTCCTTAACGAACTCAACCCTAATAGTTTAGAAAAAATCTTAATATTCTTAAAAATTTCAAACTTATACCACAAAATTTAAAAACACTCAAAATGTACATAAACAAAATCTACCAACTAAGTAGCCTAAAAACAACAAACAATATGTAACCATACTAATAGACTTAAATATCATTAACCTTAAAAGCCGAAGGCCTTGCCGCCAGCGCTTTACCAACTAAGTTAGTCTAGTTTTGTAAACTTCTCTATCTTTAATAATAAATAAATAAATTAATGGCCATTGCTAGCGGATAGCCAGTTCCAAAGTGGATTTTAAAATAGTAGAGCATTTTTTAATAAATTGTTTCAATTATGGTGGGAATTTATGGTTTATTTTGGTGGTTTTTATTTTGGAAGTATATTTAAATAAAATATTGTAGCTAGTTTTAAACAGATTTTACTCCTAAAAATTTCATTACTAAAATTAATTAAATAAGAATGTTATTTTTGAAAATTTTCAAATTTAAACATTAAACATTAAGGATAATATTAAAACTTTTTTCTAGTGACTTTTAGGATATTTTTTTAATGCCTAAAAGCAAAGCCTAGAAAAAATATTAATTGATTTTAACCTCCACCCTTTCTATAAATATTATTTATTTACTTTATTTTGAACAATTTTAGGAAGAGATCCTACTAATCTCGATAAAAACGATACAAATTTGGCATTTATCGATTGTTCGTAGGGTTGCCACTTCAATAACTCTCTCTAAAGGTAACCCTGGAAATTAAATATCAAAAATTTAATAAATATTTCTATAAATACTGAACTCTTAAGCAGTTAGTTCCTTAAATCTGCCAATTAATTGGAAAGAGCTCTTAAAAAAAGGCCACAAAAAACCATCCAGACAGTGGAGGATATGGGAAAAAATATTGAAATAAAAAAAAGGACCTAAAAAAACGCGGTGCAACATTTGATTTCTTTGCCGGAGAGCCCGGGCTTTTATGTCAATTCTTGTTTGTTTTACGCTTCGACGGTTAAGGGGGGAAGGGGGAGGGGAGAGGGTGGCAGGGGCCAAAGGGCAAATCGCTTATAAAACTAAAATGCATGACCCTTGCCAAGAGACCACCCCTCTAGCACCCCCCTGGCTTACGACATACTGCTGCAATGTCATATTGCAGAATAGCATTCGGAACCGCATTCATTTGGCTTTGGCACATGCATTCCGCTATGCAGGGGGGGGATAGCTGCACAGGATTGCGAAAAAGATGCCATGTCCTGTATACCACCCCCTCCACCCACCACCCTCCGCCCAGCTGATTTCGCACGCATTGCTCTGGCACTCAAAATTCACTTCAATGTTGAAATTATTATTGCACTTGTTGTGTGTTACCAACTCCCCCCCTTGCCACACCCCTCCAAGAGCGACATATGTGAGAATAGGGGAGGGAAGGAAGGGGGGTAGCAGAAGGACCCTCATGTCCTGACATTCTGTCTGGCAGTTAGCAGTGGAAATCAAATGTGTACAAGCTTCGAGCAACAAGCAAAGCAGAACCGAACAAGAACTATATTTTACACTGAGAGAAAAGGGGTTTTAAATTTAAAAAAAAATATACAAAATTACAATAAATATTTAACATTTAATATTTAATAATATTTCAATCAATTTAACCCTAGAAAGCCTTTAAATTTCACTTTAAAAATAGACTTTGAAATAGAATAATCTCAAGTGCCTTCAATTAGTGGGCAAGTAGGTCCTTTCTATTAAGTGTCCTTTCGGCCCACTGTGCACACACATGTTGTCTATAATTTGCTAATGGCGCCGGTACTGGCCACTGCATCCCAGCCTCCCCTCCCCTGGCACTCTCTGCTCTTGCCCCAGCCCCTGGAGCTCATTCATCGACTCAGTCGATTCAACTCTACTTAGTTCCATTCTATTGGCATTCCCAGGACTCTACCATGTCCTTGTTACCCCCGCCCCCCCTCACCCTCTCTCCAGGCAACAAACAGAAACCGATTCGCTAGGGGAATGCGGCAATAAAGGGGGGGAGGGGGAGGGGGAGCCTATAACGACATTAGAAAATTGCCAATCGATGGAAAATTATGATGTGCTTTCACTCAACTTTGGCTGACTGACTGGCAGCATCGTTTTGCATAACGGTTCCCAACAAAGGACACAAGGACCACAGGACACAGGACACAGGACAACAGGACGAGGGTGGAATCGCTGCCAAACTCAATCAGGGACTAAATCAATGGCAAATAGAACTGCTAATTTGCGACATGATCGCCTCACAGAGGGTCTGTCGACAGTTCCCTCTTAAAGAGGTCCTTAAATATTTTAAACAGGAAGGAGTTAAAACACTTAAGGGATTTTAAATACAATAATTCAAATTAAAAAACAAATATGCTAAGATTATATTCGTTTCTTCAAATTAATAACACGATAAGAGCCTCGTACCTTATTCACTTCCGCAGAAAATCTTAAAAAGGCTTTTAACTTCGCCTAAGGTCTATTACTCTTAGATAATTGCGGAAAAAATCGAAAAAAAATATTCTTCATCAGGATTTTGATGCAGAATGATGGGGAATTGATCCCCGAGTCCAAAAAGGTACTCCGCTTGAGAATCAGATGAGAATTGCCGGAGATATGGCCTTCGCGGGGCCCATAGTGCCATTCCCGGTGTTTTTGAAGGGGACCCCCTGGAAGTTTTTGGAAAAAATTTCAAAAATATTTCGCCCCAGGATTTTGATGCAGAATGATGGGGAATTGATCCCCGAGTCCAAAAAGGTACTCCGCTTGCGAATCAGATGAGAATTGCCGGAGATATGGCCTTCGGCGCGCTCAAAGTGCCATTCCCGGTGTTTTTGAAGGGGACCCCCTGGAAGTTTTTGGAAAAAATTTCAAAAATATTTCGCCCCAGGATTTTGATGCAGAATGATGGGGAATTGATCCCCAAGTCCAAAAAGGTACTCTGCTTGAGAATCAGATGAGAATTGCCGGAGATATGGCCTTCGCGGGGCCCATAGTGGCATTCCCGGTGTTTTTGAAGGGGACCCCCTGGAAGTTTTTGGAAAAAATTTCAAAAATATTTCGCCCCAGGATTTTGATGCAGAATGGTGGGGAATTGATCCCCGAGTCCAAAAACGTACTCCGCTTGCGAATCAGATGAGAATTGCCGGAGATATGGCCTTCGGGGCGCTCAAAGTGCCATTCCCGGTGTTTTTGAAGGGGACCCCCTGAAAGTTTTTGGAAAAAATTTCAAAAATATTACGCCCCAGGACTTTGATGCAGAATGGTGGGGAATTGATCCCCGAGTCCAAAAAGGTACTCCGCTTGAGAATCAGATGAGAATTGCCGGAGATATGGCCTTCGCGGGGCCCATAGTGGCATTCCCGGTGTTTTTGAAGGGGACCCCCTGGAAATTTTTGGAAAAAATTTCAAAAATATTTCGCCCCAGGATTTGATGCAGAATGATGGGGAATTGATCCCCGAGTCCAAAAAGGTACTTCGCTTGAAAATCAGATGAGAATTGCCGGAGATATGGCCTTCGCGGGGCCCATAGTGGCATTCCCGGTGTTTTTGAAGGGGACCCCCTGGAAATTTTTGAAAAAATTTTGAAAAAAATTTCCTCCCCAGGTTTTGATGCAGAATGATGGGGAATTGATCCCCGAGTCCAAAAAGGTACTCCGCTTGGGAATCAGATGAGAATTTCCGGAGATATGGCCTTCGGGGCGCTCAAAGTGCCATTCCCGGTGTTTTTGAAGGGGACCCCCTGGAAGTTTTTGGAAAAAATTTCAAAAATATTACGCCCCAGGATTTTGATGCAGAATGATGGGGAATTGATCCCCAAGTCCAAAAAGGTACTCCGCTTGGGAATCAGATGAGAATTTCCGGAGATATGGCCTTCGCGGGGCCCATAGTGCCATTCCCGGTGTTTTTGAAGGGGACCCCCTGGAAATTTTTGGAAAAAATTTGAAAAATATTTCGCCCCAGGATTTTGATGCAGAATGATGGGGAATTGATCCCCGAGTCCAAAAAGGTACTCCGCTTGCGAATCAGATGAGAATTGCCGGAGATATGGCCTTCGGGGCGCTCAAAGTGCCATTCCCGGTGTTTTTGAAGGGGACCCCCTGGAAATTTTTGAAAAAATTTTGAAAAAAATTTCCTCCCCAGGTTTTGATGCAGAATGATGGGGAATTGATCCCCGAGTCCAAAAACGTACTCCGCTTGCGAATCAGATGAGAATTGCCGGAGATATGGCCTTCGCGGGGCCCATAGTGGCATTCCCGGTGTTTTTGAAGGGGACCCCCTGGAAATTTTTGGAAAAAATTTCAAAAATATTACGCCCCAGGATTTTGATGCAGAATGATGGGGAATTGATCCCAGAGTCCAAAAAGGTACTCCGCTTGAGAATCAGATGAGAATTGCCGGAGATATGGCCTTCGCGGGGCCCATAGTGGCATTCCCGGTGTTTTTGAAGGGGACCCCCTGGAAATTTTTGGAAAAAATTTTAAAAATATTTCGCCCCAGGATTTTGATGCAGAATGATGGGGAATTGATCCCTGAGTCCCCGAGTGCCATTCCCGGTGTTTTTGAAGGGGACCCCTGGAAATTTTTGGAAAAAATTTAAAAAATATTTCGCCCCAGGATTTTGATGCAGAATGATGGGGAATTGATCCCCGAGTCCAAAAAGGTACTCCGCTTGGGAATCAGATGAGAATTTCCGGAGATATGGCCTTCGGGGCGCTCAAAGTGCCATTCCCGGTGTTTTTGAAGGGGACCCCCTGGAAATTTTTGAAAAAATTTTGAAAAAAATTTCCTCCCCAGGTTTTGATGCAAAATGATGGGGAATTGATCCCCAAGTCGAAAAAGGTACTCCGCTTGAAAATCGGATGAGAATTGGCGAAGATATCGGGGGCCTTCGCGGGGGTCATACTGCCAAAAACAAAAATCAAAATATATTTTATAAAAAATAAAAATTAAACGAGAAAGTATAGGCACTGAACTCATGAGAGCTGAGTTAGAAGAACCCAAAAGGTTTAAATATAAAATAAAATTAAAATTAAATAATGGAAAGTAAGCATTTAGCTTTTGTATTCAAAATTGAATATCGGGAGAGCTTCAAATTTAAAAAATAATTTAATAAAAAAATGAGCGGAATTATATCTGACAACTACCTGAAAGGTATCCAATGTTTAAAATAAAAGAATTTATTTATTAACCAAAATAGCAGCGGGGACAGGGTTGGGTATGCTTCTGTTTTAGAGCCCACTACATTCGGAATTTAAAAAATATATACAAATGAATAATAAAAATGAAAAAAAATAAGAAACCAGAGAGCAGGCCAAATGGAGTCTGAAATAGAAGAACCCAAGGAGCTTCAAATAAAAAATTAAAACATAATAAGGCCTTCACTGGAGGTAAATTGGAGTTGCAGACACGTTAGAGAAACTGCTAGAAAGGTTTTAAATAAATTTTAAGATTATTTAGAAATAATAAAATAAGAGCCCGAAATGGATGAGGAATGCTGCTGTTGTAGAGCCCACTCAGAGCTAAAAAATAAATTAAAAATAAAAAAAAGAAAATGAGAAA
>JAJJHT010015723.1:498782-511149 GCA_021223865.1 Drosophila pandora | reverse complement strand
CAACGTTGCCTGAAACTGCAATACCCCTGCGAGAGTCCCCACCAACCCGATCCAGATCAAGATTCCCCAGAAACCGAGGCGTCTCCCGGAAAGGAGCAGTTTCTGCCCCAATCCCCCGACGAGATGGATGTGGACTTCATGGAGGAACTGAACCAGACCACGTCGCATCCTGCAACCGCCACCACCGCTCCTCGGGACAGCATCCTTCTGAAGATACGCCACCAGATCTTCGAGCGGAAGCGGCAGAGACAGCGCCAGTTGGCGGAAATTGTCCAGCAGCGTTTGGTGGTCTGGCGACCTTGGTAGAGAGTTCTTCCGGGAATCCTGCCAAGAATTCTTCCGAGAATTCCTCCACGAATTCTCCAAGCGATAGAGAAAGAGAGAACTGAGAACTAGTCTTAGGATTTTTTTTTTGTATAAGAAGATAAGAACGCTTTCGGTATTATTCCTGATCTTCCATTTTTTCTCCTCCCGCTGCCATTTTTTTTCTGTTAATTTTAGTTTTTTTTTTAAGCCAATTATGTATATTTTTTAACTTTATTTTTTACTAAATATATAAAAAAAACCAATGGTCTCCAATTAAAAAGTCTGGTATTATTTTTTTTTGTATTTTTATTCATTGAACTTTGACACCAATTAAAATTGTTCGTTTTTTGGTATTTTTTGGATATTTTGTAAGTTTTTTGCTTATTTTTTTGGGTAAGTAATGCATGCTTTTCGTAATATTTTCCACTGCTCTTTAGTTTTTAATGGTTTCTTGTATCTTTGGTGTCCTAAATGCCTTAAATATTTACTTTTTTTAAATCTTTCTTGGCTTTGTGAGCTGAGCTCTGGAAAACACAAAAAATTAAGAAAAAATCTGAAAGAAAAAATTAGAAAAATTAAAAATACAAATTAGAATTAAATTTTTGTTCCTATTCGTCCTTTAGGTCCTTGGAATATCATTATATTTTTGCCATATTTTATAGGGCCTTGAAATTATCTTTAAAAATAAGGAAAAAAATATTTAAAATTATTTCTTGACTTTTAATTATTTTTTCCTTAATGCCATGCAGTTTTTTTTATATTTAATTTGTTTTTTTTTTTTTTGGTAAATAGACATCATTAAACAGTTTCCTTCTTTTTTTTTATTTTTTAAATCCTAAGGTACACACATTTAGTTAATTTTCCATTTTTTTTACTACACGTGCTGCAAGGGATATTCTCAGGGACATTTTTGGGGATATTTTAAGGGATATTTTTTTTTTATAACAACCAAGGACCTGACAAACCCAAAGCACTTAATCATTAACTAGAACTATAGTTAGTGCCACTAATTAATTATTAATTAATTAAACTTAACAATCAATCTCAATTCGACAAAGTTTCCGCACGAACTTGTAGCTCAGCAGGGCTTCTATCTGTATCTGTATCTGTAACTGTAACTGTAATTGTATCTGATGGATATTGGTACTCAATGGAACCTAAGCTTGGAACTCCTCTTGCAAGCACTTACTGCTACAATCAATAGATACATATATGCATATATAAATATATTCGCTTAAAGGTAGGCCTGTGTATAAAGACTTCTTAAATATCCTTCACATTTATATATAAGTATGTATATAGGGGGTGTATAAGTACTGTTCTGTATCTGTTATCGGAATGTTATCGGTATCTGCTTGGGTAGCTGTGAATTGTATCTAAAAACTAGAGTATACGAGCTTCTTCTCATGCCGATATATATCGATAACATGTTTGTGTGCTAGCCTCAAGCCATCTTGTAGATCGCCTATCGATTACTGATACTTTTTCGATTAAACTTGGTTTATCTCTAGACCCTAGACCTAGAACTACAAAAAAAAAGCATTTTATATATTTCGATTTTTAAGGAACACACACATACACAGACACTTAAGTACGGCAACGCGTGGCGCTAGTTATCGGTTATCGTTTATCGTTAATCGCTGTTTGAACACAAGTATATATAGCTGATATAGCTGGGACTTCAAAGCCACTCGATCGTTAGCTGTTTTTTTGTGGGAATTTGCGGGAGAGTGTCATCTATGTTATCGATAGTCGATAGTTTTCTATTTAATGCCATTGAACACACAAATATTCCTGTTTCTTTCGATCTTTAAATGCTTTAACTGCTATTGAATACAACAAGTTACCATTTTTTTTCAGTGAAATCACACCTAGAGATTCTATTTGCTTCGCGATTAGTATTACGGCTTGCGTCTATCGATATTTTCTATCCAAAGCGCTAACTTTCAACTCAATTCAGTTTTTCTCTAAGGAATAGGTTTTTTTTACTTTAATCGATAGATTTCTGGCTAATATTATTGATATTTTTAATCGATAGTTTATCGGTTTATTCTGGTATACAAGCACACTGGGATATTAAGCCTTAAAAGCTCTATCCAAAGAGTTATCGATAGGAGAATCGGTATTTTCTATCGATAACTCTTGATTTAAAGCTTGATGCCCTCTATTTGTTATCGAAATGGTTATTTTTATCGGTTTTTGTTATCGATACTGCTGTTCACACCCTGGGATGGGGATTTGAAGCTGGGGGGAGTAACTGGCTGGGGGAATGTTGAAGGGTTATCGGTTATCGCTGATAGATCGCCCACACTATATGCTGCTGGAACGCCCCAAGCCGGACGTGGTGGTTATGTGGTTGTGCTGGGACTTATCCTTGGTCTTCTGCCGCTTATCGAACCGTGCCATTTGGTATCCTTTGGGGGGATGCCTCGCCGTGCGGATGGTCTGTCGGAAGGATCGGCGCCGGATTCGCCGGAATCGCCGGGGAAGGATTAGCAGTTGCTGGCGCAGTACCGATGCCAGCGGCAACAGTTCCAGCGGTCGCCGGCGGACTGGCACTCACCTCGTGCTGATCGGCCTGATGGCACAACTTGCCCTTCAGCCACGGCCACTTGATCGTCCTCACCAGGGTGTTGCGAAAGTCCTCACTGAACAAACAATAGATGTAGAACGTCAGCGAGTAGTTGATCAGCTCCAGAAGATTAGCACTAGCCCGGAAAACCTGGAACGGAAAGCTCGGATACACCTCCGAGGCGATGGTCATGTGGAGTATCGCCATCGGGGAGACGCAGACGAGGAACAGGATAGAGGTGCTGCCAAGCAGCAGGAATAATCGCCTCTCCTCGGCGAACTTACGCGGATCATCGTCCTTGACATATCCTGGTCCGTTCTGATGGTGATGAGCCTGCGGACGACTCAATACCATTTGCCGGCGGCGCTCACAGGTCCTTCGATACACCATCATGATCCGCATGTTGAGGCCGCCGATGAGGACCGTCGGTATCAGCTTGAAGATCACCTCCAGCATGATCTTGTAGACCCGATAGAAGAGCGTCTGCTGGTAGATGGTGTTGTCCCTGCGGAGATAGACGTACACGTCGCTGGAGCCCAGCATGCACTTGATCAGCTCTCCCCGGAAGATGCTCGGCAGGTAGACGATCACGGTCGCCAGGCAGGTGAAGAAGACCACCACTCTGACGTAGGATAGGGGGCGCCACAATGATTAGATTATCGGGTTAGGACTCTTAAGGACTCACCCTGGTGGCCCCATCACTGGCCTGCTGAATCCCGGATGACAGACGGAGACATAGCGCTCGATGGTGAGGACGAGGAGCATCATGACACCAACACCTAAGGGGGTAATTGGTTAGTTATTATATTTAAAAAGGGGGTATACTTTTTAAAATGGTATTTGGTGATTATATTCTTATAAGAAAGTATAGAAAGAGAGCTAGAGTAGCTATAGGAATTTATAGGAACTATTTATACCCGGTACTATAATTATTAAATATTTTGATTTAATATTTTATTATATCTGCTATTATTATATTACTATAGTACTGGGAGGGGATAATTGGTTAATTATTATAATTAATAAAGAGGTATTCCTATAACGAATGTATTAGATGATAGTAGTAGTATTATTTCCGGTATTATTGGTATTATTTCTACAAAAAATATTGAAAAAGAGAGCTAGAATAGGTAGCTAATTTAAAATGTATAGAAACTATTAATACCTGGTACTTAAGAGTCTAAAAATAATAATATTTATATAAATAAAATAGTACAATAATTACAAACAATTCTGATAATAAAAATTAAACCCAAAACCCCTTTAAAAGGAGGTTCTGGTAAGGGGTAATTGGTCTAAAAATGGAAAAAATTCTGAAAAGAGTCTAATATTTATACCCAGTACTAAATTTAAATATAAATTTTGATTTAAAATTTTATTATTAAAAACAATCAGTATGATTAGGATGAAATTAAACCCAAAACCCCTTAAAAAAGGTTCTGCGAGGGAGTAATGATTAAATTATTATATATAATACCCGGTACTTAAATTAAATACAATTTCTATAATCTTTTATGGTATAATTTAAAAAAATTCTAATAATAAAAACTAATAAAAAGTTAGAACCCCTAAAGAGGTCGTAAAAAAAACTAAAAGCTCTAAACCCCAAAAACTTGAAGAAACTGAAAGCTCAGCCAGGACTCACCGAGACAGCCGTTGCCCAAATAAAGCTCCAGATGGGCGGTGTAGAAGGCGGGGCCGAACTCCTCCCACTGGCCCCGGTCCTTGTGGACCAGCATGCGGATGCCGAAGGGTATGGCGAAGACGATGGCCAGGAGGGCGGCGGTGGAGTAGGCTGCGGTGGAAGAAGAAGCAAAAAAGGATAACAAAGGGATAACAGAACAGGGTGGAGGTGGAAGAGGATCCATAAAAATGTCCTTTATGGTTGGCTTTATGGCATAATTATGGCGCCGTTTCCGTCCGTATGGCAACAGGAAGCGCACACACACACACACGCTGGCACAGTAGAGTCGCGGCCCAAATGAATGGCTTTCCTTTCCGGTTCCCATTCCCCTTCTCTCCACATCCTTTTTTGGCTTTTAACCCCCCCCCCCCCTTGCTAGCATGTCTGTGCGTGTCTGTGCATGTCTGTGCATGTGTTTTTGTTGTTTATTGATTTATTATTTTGTTTATGACCATATAATTACATTATTACTAATATCATGTGCTCTGGCTCCTTTTCGCCAAATTGCTCTGCACACACAGGCCCTAAAGGACTCTCCCGGAAAGGATATATATGCCAAAGATATAGAGAGAGAGAGAGATAGAGACATCCACTCATAATGATGGGCATCTAATTGGGCACAGGGACACATCAATATAAATGTCAGTTTTGTTTGTGCCTCGCCTGACAAGTGTCCTGGCCGTTTCCTGCCAGCCTTCCAGCCTTCTCGCTTTCATTTTAATACAAATCGCCAGTGTTTGCCTGTCAACGCTCTCTCTCTCTCTATCTCCATCTCTCTCCCTCTCCAGATGCGGCTTAACGGATTGCTGGCCCAGTGATTGAGTGCTTTTTTGGCCAACAGATATCCTGGCCAACAACGATACACTTTTAAAGGATATTTTATTCCGTTTTTTTTAGAATTCAAGTTTTGAACATGTTTAGACTTGTTAAAATAAACAAACCAACAAGTCTAAATATGTTAAAAAACTTGAAAAATTCTAAAATTCAATATTTTTGAAGTAAATACCGAAAATATGAGTGATTTTTGGCTTAAAAATTGATATTTTTCTCATTTCTTTGAAGAATTCAAGTTGTGAACAGGTCTAAACATGTTTGAACAAACAAACCAACATGTCTAAACACGCTTAGTGTTCTACATTCTATTTATTCTAATTTTCTTTAATTAAATACCAAAAAGCCGAGTGCTTTTTTGGCTTAAAAATATACTTGAAATGAATATTTTCTTGAATTTTCTAAAAATTTCAGTTTTAAACATGTCTAAGCAAGTTTAAATTAACATGTTTAAATTCAATATTTTAAACTAAAAAAAATATGCTATTTATTTCATATTTTTGGAAGTAAACACCTCACCCCGCCACTAATATCCCTTCTCCTTTGGCTTCTCTTCCAATATTTTCTTCTTCTTATTAATCTTCAACATAAAATATATTTTATCGAAAATCGTAATATAAATTTATGATTATTTAGCGCCAGTTTTCAGATCAAAGATCCTCTGGTTTATGGCCCAAAAAAATGTCCCTGTGGGTCATTGTTTTCTTGGATGGCTGGCATTCCCCAGCTGACAATAAAACATTTACCAAAAAAAAATCAAAAAAATACCAACAACTGCATAACTTGGTCAACACTTACTGCCACACATATGTATGTACCAAGAGTAGGAGGCAAAAAAGGAGGTGGAGCCGAAGGACATACAACATTTGGTGGCAATGACCGCCAAAATAACAAATGGAACGACCGACCGGCATCGTAAAAAAGGCTGCTAGAAGCAAAATATTTTTGTTATTTTAATAAAATGAGGCAGCCACTGGGCGTTGGCTCTGCTCTGATTTCCGTCATTATTATACTTATTTTGGTTGGACTTGCTTGGCTCTTTGCAACTTTTATTTACTGGCTGAGATGCTGGTGATATTTCAGTCACCCAAAGGGTCTCACTTTGCATACACACTTCCACTACCACTCCCACTTGTACTCCTACTCCCCCCTAGCAGGCTCCTTCATCCTTCCTAGGTCCTTTTTCCTTTCGAGGCAGCCGAAAAGGGCAATCAATTATGTTGCCATCGCACGCGTATTACATTTGAAGCATTTCGCCTTTTACTTTCCACTTTCCACTTTCTTTTATGGAGCGAGTCTAGTAGATTTCAGGCAGATCGGCTATTTTAAATTTTCGGAGCAGCCCTCTGGCCAATAGCCTCTATTTATGTGTTTTTTTTAGGACTTTTTTGTGGGAAGGGGAAATAATATAGTATTTTAGCTATTTTTTGCCTTTTTTTAGTTCTTAGGGAGCTAGGCATGATTTTTCTTTATTTTTTGCAAAATATTTGATAATTAGGAACTAAAAATTATAAAAGAAATAATCGATAATATCGATAACTACGATATACATTTTAAATATTAGCTTTTTCAAAAGATACTTTTTTATTTTTCCTTCAAGAGATTCTAGAAAATATTTAGTTCTATTATTTTCCTTGAAATTAAGTATCATTTATAATCGAAAATATAATCGAAATATATCGGAAACAACCAATTTCCAGTGGCATTTTATCGATAAAAGTGGCTTTTTAGTGGTGGTAAATTGTTAATATTATCGATAGCACCACCAATTCTCATTTTTTAGATCTAAATATGATTAAAATTGGTTAGAAATCAGTCTAATAAAGAGTTTTCTTAGGTTTTTCTACAAAAAATAGTCTTTAAAATAAAACAAAATATTTCTAATTAAATTATAATTCAAATACCTCTCTTAAAGAAGCCCTAATTTCCTCCAAAAACCTCCCTGTTAGAGTAGAAACTCTTCGTCATGACTTAATCCTTTCCCAAACATATATCCTTTTCCCTTTTTATTTATTTTTTGGTTAAGAAACCCCCTTCATGAGTGATAGTCGAGGCTAAAAAATTACCAGCCAACTGGCGGCGTTGACAAAGTTACCACTTTTTTTTGGCTTACAAGGGTAAGGGAAAGGGAAAGGGAAAGGGAAGGCGTAGCTCATTAATCAATTAAAGCGCCATAAAGCAAACGAGTGTCTAATAGAGTTGACATGCCTGTCTAATATACCAGAGAAGCTGTAACTGAAACGGGTAATTTGGAGCGAGACTGGGAGAGGGTCTGTGGGATCTGCATAAATTTCCACGTTCCGGTTTAGTTCCAACCTCTAATGAAATAACTTTCAATGAAGCTGCACAAAACACACACCTCCATCCAGAATATATTAGCCAGAGATGGGCTTTGGCTTGGTCTTGGGATTGGTCTTGAGATTGGGGCTTCTATTTAGC
This sequence comes from Drosophila pandora, assembly GCA_021223865.1. NCBI lineage: Eukaryota > Metazoa > Arthropoda > Insecta > Diptera > Drosophilidae > Drosophila > Drosophila pandora. The sequence goes on along the minus strand of JAJJHT010015723.1, from coordinate 503,317 downwards.
CCAGAAATCGTTTGGAGGTTAATGAATAAATTCTGGCACACAATGGCCAACAGGGAATACATATGTTCTAAAGCGAAACTCAATTTGGCAATCAGTCAGGAGTCAGGAGTCAGTCGTGAGTCTCCTGGCTTATTGAATGGGAATGTCAACGAAATTGTTGGTAGTAGAAGGAAGAATTTGGCTCGTGGGTAGCTCGTAGTAGGAAGAAGACGTACGAGTGTCGCACAAAAAAAAAAATAAAATAAATAAATGAAATAAAAGCCAATTTATATGGCAGATAGGTTATCGCAAATCATACTCCAGCTGGGGGAGGAATGTATTTCCGTTTCTATTCCTCAAAAAAAAAAAAATCCCCTTAAATAAAAAGTAAACAACTTTTGACTTTTTTTTTTATTCATTCTACTCTCTTGTCTGTCAGCCGTACGTTAGGTGGCAGCGCCCTTAGTGGGCGGTAGCATCTCTTAATCAAGTCTAGGAGGCTATAAAGTCATTTATTTGACAGGAATGAACGAAAAAAAGTGGCTCTCCTTGATTGTAATCACTTTTACATTTGGCTTTAAGTTGTTTGCTTTTTTTGTTTCTGTTCTTTATCCTGTTTTTTGTACTGTTTTTGGTCCTGTTTCTGTTAACTGAATGTCTAGTATTTGCATTTCCTTCCAATTAGCATATTTTAATTGTTCTTTTTAAATGAAAAGTAAATATCAGCAAGTAGATTGGTGTTTGAATTTATATTTTTAAAGGAAAGTGATTTAAAAAGGTGTTTTTTTAGATACTTTTGATTAAAAATATGCTATAGTTTTTAGTTTTTTTTAGAGGCTTATAGAAAAGACTTCAAATAAAGGCCAAAAAAATTAAGAAAAGTGTTTCAATTTCCCTTGATATCTTGTCTTAGTTATTAGGATTTTTTTTTTTTTACTCCTGCCTAAAAGAATGCTATTGTATGTAGTATTTTTTAGGGGCTAATAAAGATTTCTAGTATTTTTAAGAGGTTCTAGACTTTAATTATCCCTATAAGGTATAAAGAAAAGCTAAGCCCTAAAATTTAAAAAAAAATAAATTAAATCTTTACTGATATAATGTCTTGTCATTGTTATTTGGTCATTTATTTGCTACTTCTGCCTAAAAGTATTCTATAGGTTTTAGTATTTTTTATTTAATAGGTTTAAACTTTAAAGAGTAGACTTTAAAAGACTTACTTTCCAGTAAGTTAATAAAAAAAGAACTATAACTTCAATAATCTTGTTGTAAGTTCCATTCATATTTTGTCATTTGGTCATTTATTTCATATTTCTGCCTAAAAGTATGCTTTAGTATTTTTAAAACCCCTACTCCCATAGCTTTTTCACTTTTCCCCAACTTTTAAATTTTCTCTTTTTTTATTTCATCTGCGATTTAAAATTATCCTGTTGATTGACCTGAAAAATGCCAACAAGGACGACAAAAAGGACACTCACCCCGCATGTAAATGTAGGCGATGCCGCGCATATTCCGCCTGGTGAGCACGATCAAGTTGAGCACATTGCCGATAATGCCCATGGCACAGATGATGGGCAACAGCAGGCCGTAGCAGTATTCGCGCAGCGACTCTGTACGCGGATCCTCCACATCCTGGAAGCAAGTAAAGGATATACACAAGGCAAACAAGGTCATAAATCATCAATGGCTGCGTCTTTTGTTGGATCTTGGGATGAGAGAGACTATATATGGCTATATGGCCTGGCAAAGATAAAAATTCAATAGTCGACTTGACACTTTTATTTTTTGACTTTTTTCTTTTTTGTTGTTGTTGTGACTGCCTAAGCACACACACCCTTACTGCCACACACACTCGCACGCAAAGTGGCAAGTGGCAAGTTGTGGGTGTGTCCCGTGCCACGTATGCCTTTTGTTTTCCACACAAGGCCTCACTGTTCTTGCCACACCACTTTCGGGGAACAAAGGCGCTGTCACTCAGCCGGGTCATCCTTTTATTTTCTCTAAGGAGAGTCCTGCCAGAGTCCTGGCAAAGTCCTGGTAAAGTCCTGGCAAAATCTGAATATCTTCTGGTATTTTTTTCTGGCATTTCCTTTGCCCCTAAAACAAATTATGAGGCCATTTTTTGGCACTAAGTACTTTTTGGCTTTAAGGCTTGGTTGGCTGAAAGGATCCGAGTCCTTTGGCAAGGAAGAGGCGAAAAAAAATATATGAAAAACCCCTTTTTTAAAAGCCAAATAAATTGTAATATTAGAGGAGAAAAGAGAGAAAGAAAATTAATGGCTTTGGCTTAAAAGATATTTTTTTTTTAATTGAAAATATGAGTTAAGAGTTCAAAACTAATTTTTAGAAATATATATTTTTTTTATTTTTGAAATTTGTTCTGCCTTTTTTCCTTTTTTTTTTTTGTTAATTTTAAATAGCCACCTTAGTTTAATTTTGTACCCCCTAGAACCCCCCCTATTTAAAGCCATTTCCTGAGTCAAGTCCCCCCCTTTAGAAAACATTCCAAAAACTTCACGTGCTGTGCCATAAAATGAGAAAAAAAAAATGAAGAAAAACACAACCCGCAGCGCCTAAAAGCAGGCAACAGTTTTTCTCCCACAAAACACAGCAGGTCCTTCGAGCCATAATTTGTTTTTTTCTTTTCTTCTTATTTTAGATGCAAAAGGATAATACGTAATAGTGCAACTCACTCTGTAGAAGTCATCCCGCAGGTCGCTACCAAACACTGGCGTGGCATTCGCGGATGTGGCAAGGACATCGCTGCTGCTGATGCTGCTGCTGATGCTGCTTATGTTGCTGCCACCGATGAAGGAGCAGTAGGCGGGATCCTCTTCGGTGTGATAGAGCCTCGTTATCATAGTTTGTTCCAAACAACCAGCGCCCCTAGTCCCACAGTCACTGCGCAGAGTCATTTTAGTTTAATTTGTTTAAGTGTAAGGACGAAGAAGAGGACGAATTGCGTAAAAAAAAAAAAAAAATCAGGGAAAAAAAGTGAATGAATGGGCATGGAATGCGAGGACCTTCTATTCGATTGCCATGTTATTTAAATGGGGAATGGGATGGCTGGGATGACTGGACGAGGAGATGGAAACCAACTGTGACGCTTCTAGCGGAAACGGAAGCGTTCACTTCTACTACGCCGGCCGATAAAAACAAAGCGCCAAAAAGAAAAACAAAAAACACAAAACACAAACACAAATTCAAACAAAAAGCAAAAAAAAAAAAAAAAGAAATCAAGTTAAGGAAGTTTTTTTTTGGGGAAATAGAATCGAATTTTAGATGCTCTAGGGAAGAAAATAGTAGAGCTTATAGGTATTACTTTATAAGATTTTCATAAGATATAGTTGTCTGATTCTTCTAATTTTAATTTATGCTGTATCTTTTATAGTAATAATGATCATTGCAAAGTTTTAACTTGGTAGTCTTTAAACTTAGTTCCAAAATGCTCTAAAATCATGATTTTAAAGGAAAAATATCATATTATATAGAACTTTTAAGGGATATAGTCTACTGATTTTATTCATTCTTAGATATATGGATCTAGAAACATATATAAGTATGTATACCAAGTTACAGCTCTATAGCTCTACAAACTTCAGAGTTATAGACTAAAACAACAAATTGGCGGACAAACGGACATAAAATATTATTTTATTCTAACATTTCTATAAGATATAGTCTACCGATTTTATTCATTCTTACATATATGATTCTAGAACTATATAAAAGTATGTATATAAAGTTTCAGTTCCATAGGTCTTCAAACAAAAGAGTTACAGAAGCAACAAATTGGCGGACAAGCGGACAAATAGTATCATTTTATATATAACTTTTTTATAAGATATAGTCTACCGGTTTGTTTGTTTTTCACATATATAATTCTAGAAACATCAACAAGTCTGCCTACCAAGTTTCATCTCCATAGCTCTTCAAACAAAAGAGTTATAAGCCAACAAACAAAATTGGCGGACACGCGGACAAGCGGACATAGAGCCTATAAGCCTAGTACCCCCCAGAAAGAGTAAAATAAAAACCGTTATACCCTCTCAGAAAATGAAAATGAGAGAGGGAGAAAGTGAAAGCGAAAGCGAAAGCAAGAACGATAAGAAGGCAGGGAGACGTAACAATTGGTGCTTTGATTGCCGACTTTGGCGGACAAACAAATCAAGGAGAAATTGAAAAGCAACTGCCGCAGCGACGTAAAAATAAAATGCTGGAAATAATTGTGGGCCGTAAATAAGTTTCGGGCCATGAATGGGAATTCTTTTCTTTTTTGGCAGAAATGAGAAGCGAGAGTTGGGGACTAAACAGGACAAAAGTTAGTCCCTAAATTATTCCGCTTTGGATATGAGAATTATTAAATATTTTTGTATTTTTTGTTTATGCTCACCTGTGTATCAGTTAGTTTAGTGGCAACCCTCGCCGTTGGTTGCTGCTTTAATGGCTGCCCTCTTTGGGCCAACGGACCTCGGCATTCGGTTCGTAGAATCTCTGCCGCTGACAGGAACGGGCCGTGCTAGTTGCGATCCTGGCAGCCAGCCGAGCATCCTGCATCT